>JAKCPI010003913.1:0-52735 GCA_023213315.1 Euborellia annulipes | reverse complement strand
AGCAAAGGGGAATGAAAAAAAAAAGAAAATAAACAAAGAAAAATGATCTTCCCTTGCTTGGGCTTTATGCGAACTGAATAAAATCTAATATTTAATTTTGACCTTCTTTAGAGATGCTACATATTCTCCAGTCGGGCAGGAACTTTTTTCAAAGGAGATAAAAACGAGTTTTTTTAAGGTACAATTTAATACTTAAAAAAATTTGTAAACATGTGAGGAATGTAAACTCTTAAAAACAAAATAAAATTTAAACATAAGTCAATATTTAAAAAAGATGACGTTTTAAGGGTGTTTCATGAAGGGTACAAAAAAGGGAGAGAAACCCCTTCAAACTCTATGGACCCTTTGAATTAGAATTAGTCAACCATTTAATGTCGAGATTTCAAGTCATTTTAATCAAATTAAATACCACTAACATGAACCCTCTCCTGTCAAATAAGTTTTTAATTAAATCTTATGAAATCTGTCGTAAAACATCTTTATTTTGGAATTTCAAAAACATCAAAATTAATGAAAATTAAAATCATTCTTACCTTTTGACAATATTGATATGCTGAAGATGGGAAAATAAATTTCTCCCAAAATGTGTCGAATTGTTGAAAATCGGAGATTTTTATTTTTTCGCTACTCCAGCTCCTTTTCTCGTTATAGGCCTATACTATGATTCACTATGTTATTTTTATCAGGTCCTTCACCTGCATTTGAAAGAAAGATATTATTCACAATTTAATATATTTTCTATTGCTTACTATTACTACTCTCAGTGAAGCATTCTTCGAAAGGAGTAGGCTACACGCCAGTGCTGAGGTAGTCCCTTCTAAAATAAAACATCCTCCCTAGCAAAGAAGTGGTTGGATAAAAAGAACAGTGGGGAACCATAAATAAGGATTAGTTCACTAGCTAGAGGCGCAAGCAGGAGAAGGAGGAGTTAGAAATAGGAAATAATGTAACCTCTCGAGCTGTCGGCTACGGTCAGAGGCCATTTGGGTGGTTTGGGGTGTGTGTGCCTTCGTGCAAAGAAGCACTTGGGTTAATTAAACGGAGATCCCGGTAGGAATTCAAAAAAAAATAATTTTTTTATCTTCCATGTTTTTTTTTTTTTTTTTTTTTTTTTAAACATTCACACTTTTTTTTCTCATTCACACTCACATTCACACACACATTCATGCAGTCTCTTCGGCAACTTAGGCCATATAAGACTTTGACGATAACCGTTGTAGAGAATATATCTATTGTGGGTTCAGGCATTTCTATTTAAGCCATCTGGTATCCAAATGGCTTAAATAAAATCATCGGACTGCCCGGGTCCGAACCCGCGACGTTTGGTATAGGAGGTAGGCGCGCCTTCCATGTTTAATAATATTTAGGCCTATATAAATAAGTTTTATTCTTATTAATGACAACTCTATTTTTGTGTGATTTTTAAAACAAGGCTGAAGAAACGTTTCAATAAATAGTGTTTATTATTATTTTTAATTCGAGGCTCAATTATTGGCTGCATCCTCTTTCACTCCAAACATATTATCTACTAAATTTCTTGAGTGGAATGGCTGTAGATATTTAATTAGGAAGAAAGGAACGGGAGCCTTCCGGGAACAGAGCCAGGTGAAATAAAAAACCTTTATACTCTTTTGTCGACGTTTCGAGTGCTAGTCGCCCTCATCCTCAGGCTAATAAAAATTGTCCTTGAGGATGAGTGCGACTAGCACTCGAAACGTCGGCAAAAGAATATAAAGGTTTTTTATTTCATCTGGCTGCTGTTCCCGGGAAGCATGGACGTAACTAGGGTGGTCCCATGGCCTCCCCCAGCCAAATTCTCTAGTTACGCCCATGCCGGAAAGACTCCCGTCCCTTTCTTCTAATTAAATATTATCTATTATTCAAATAAATAAGAGTAAGACATTTCAGATTGAAAAATAAATTTTCAAAAAATACAAAAAAGCCTACTATTTTGCAAAATTTATTCAATGAATCAAAAAGAAGATAGAATCTTATTCTCTGAATGTCAGTTATATGCAAGCGATTGATACCTCGATAAAGCGATTTCATAAATTCTATAAAATTCTACAACTCCTTTGTAAAATAAGTGCAGTTTCACACTTGTGTTGAATAAATTATAAACCCATTGTGACTAAATAAACAACTCGATCTCCCTCGTATACTTTTTTTTAAACAAATGTAGATTTAATTTAGTCACTATTAAAATATTCTGTTGGTGGTTAAAAGAGATAAATTGCCCTATTTTGATTCCTTTGACCATTCAACCCTCACCCATGTGGGTTTTGTCGTTCTTTCTCCATTCGGTCGAAATTAGCTTGACCTCTTTAGCCAAAGACAATTGATTTGAATAAAGCATTACTTGGGAAGGGCTCCCCTTCCCCTTGGCAGTTCTTATCGGCAGCTGTCAGGTGTCAAAGTCCGGAAGCAAACGCACCCTATCAACGCGCACAAATGGCACTCAGTGTCCCTGCCACTAATTTGCTTTTTAATTTTAATGATATTCAATTTAAACCTCTCTCTCTTAATGAATATCAAGTATATTCTGGTCGAAAAATTACCATTATTAGCCCTTCTCCTTTAAAAAATATTTTATTAAATAATACAAGGATCAAGAATGAATCATAGATCTATTGATATTTTTATATAAAACAAGTAAGAAAATTCACTAATTAAAATACGACAATAAAAATAAAATTTAATAAGAAGTAACATCAACTTGGGGTCTCAGGGCTTGGTGTGGTGGTTAGTATGCTGGCCATTTGAACCAAGAGTCTCAGGTTCACATCCCGTCCCAGGTGACAGACAAAATTTATTTCAATTGGATTGGATACCAATCAATTGAAATAAATAGGGATGGGCTCGGTCCCCAGGCAATCCGATGATTTTATTTAAGCCATTTGGATACCAAATGGACCCCAATATATTTATATCGACGTTCTAATTAGCAAAGTGCCCTAACTCCATTTTTGTTTATTTTTCAAGAGAGCCAAAAAACATTTCATTGTCATTGTAAAACACTTTTCGAACTGAAAAATTTGAATTACACTCCTACCCAGTTCAGGGCATAAGGAGAATATTATTTTTCAACAGAAAATACAAAAAAATGATTTTCGAAAAAAGTGGAGTTAGACACTTTGCTAATTAGAGCGTCGATATCTATAATAACGGCTTTCGTAAAAAGTCTTATATGGCCTATGTTGCCGAAAAGACTGTGTGTATGTGAGTGTGAATGGTAAAAAAGTGTGAGTGTTATTTAAAAAAAAAAAAAAAAAATTCTTATATCAACGGAAACTAAATATATGTTGACAGAAAAAGTATGGTGTGACAAGCACAGGGCACAACTTTCAATTACCAAAGGTAAGAGAAAGTTGTGGACTTTGGGACCAGCCACACCAGATTTTTTGAATTTATATTTCATTTATGATCTAGACACTGGATAAATCGGAATTTTTCAATATTCTAATTTTAAGGGGAATATGTAGGCATGCTAAAAAAAAATCAATAATATATACCTTTTTTCGGCACAGTTATAAAAATAAAATATTTAATTACTTTAAGGCTATTATAATACCAAGGTCAGAAATGAAAACTCACCTCGTCACAAAGCCTGAGAATCAGAGCTCTACTCTCTCCCGGGAGGGACATATTTTTTTTGCATAGGTGATCCCTTAGTGTTCCGATTAGTATCTCCAATTAAAGGCAGCCTAGGCGATGTTGGTGTCAGTTCAAGTGAGCATCACATCAGAATGGCCCTCGTCATTGATCCTGCTCTTCAGACTGTCCTCCTCCCATTCAGGATCATCTCATTATCTAGCCAGGTTCTCTATCTCTCTCTCTTTCTGTCTCATACACCCTGACAGACAGCTCCTGCTCAAAAAAGGGCTCACAATACCTCTGACATAAATATGCGTTTAAGGGCTGAGTTGCCTCGACTCCCCGGAGAGAGGAAAATATTTTTGCCAAATATCACACCACTATTAGAAAAGGAAAGTCAAGATGAAGAGAATGAAAAAAAAAACAAACAAAACAAATATCTTTTAAATAGGGAAACCAAAAGAATTTAAAAAAAGGACCTCCCATTGAGTGGATTATAATATCCAGTCTGACTTGAATGGACTCACACATTAGAATGAGGATTCAAAGTCTTGTATATGTGTCAAATGTATTATTTGGACATGAGAAAATTACACGGTATATTTAAACTTTTGTTATATTCAAGTAAATAAATTAGAATAGACTATAGTAATTGTAGACTGCCAAAGGGTGCAAAGTGTGTAGGGTGCCAAAGGTACAAGTTGATATTAAATTTTAATAATTATGAAATAATATAGCCTCAGTAAAATTTTTCTTTCCCCCAAGAAGGAAGATATATGAAAATTTTCGACTTTCAGACAGTGGCGGATCCAGAGGAGTTTCTCAGGGGGAGGGGGTAATATGGTGTAACTGGTCGCACAGCACACAATTTTTTCTTATAATCGGTAATTAAAAGGTGCATTCTGTAGTTGTTTACCAGAATATATATGCAAATCAAATTTTTAAGTATTAGTTTTTAAAATTTTATATTAAAAATACAAATTTTTTCCCAAAAAAATATTTTTCTCAAATTTCGGGAGGGTGGGTGGTAATTACCCTCTCCCCCCCCCCCTTACACCACAGAATCATAAAAAGCAAGTAAATTTTTTTTTCGAGTCATTGTCATATTTTACATAAATTTGAACAATTGATTTTATACATCACATTTTTTTAGTCTTGACGATATCTTGGAATTTTTTTTTTTTAGTTAATTTAAGGTCTTTTTCGGCATCGGAGGCTATTTAGAACACGTCTATATTTCCTTTGATTGGTAGCCAATCCACATCTCGAGGAAAAAGTTTTTTTGGTTTTCCCTTTAGGGAACATATGGACGATGATGAAGGAACTAAGCGTCATTATGATCGAAATTGAGATAAGACCGCCATCTTGTAGGGAAAAAGAAGAGCTATCTCTTTATTTAAATCACATTATTACTCTGTGCTTTTGTATAAAACAAGAAAAAAACTCATTAGGTAAATGGCGCTTGGTTCCTTCGTGCATAACATCGTCCATATCTGGTTCAGAACCGCCTGAGGCGTTTTCTTTCATGTAATTTTTAGAAGAGCTTCTATTTGGTTAATTATTTTAACCACTCTTATACATTTCCTATTTGGAAAATTTTATATTCTATAGAAGGCCCAAAATAAACCAGCGATTGCTTTCTACAGTAAAATAATTTATTTTGCATTGCCTAACGCAATCCTTCTTCAAAGCATCAAATTATACAAAAGTGAAGCGTGTTTGAAAATTGTAAAATATGATATGGGCCATCTATAAATGATGAGGATAACGTTTCGATTAACAAGTCACTGAGAGAACAATTAGATCTTTATAAATAATTCAAAGACATACAAAAAAAAAAATTTGTTTCAAAATTCCTACTGATTGTGGAGATATTCAGGGGGAAAGGTAGACAGACGGACGCAAGGATATTAGCGAATCATGTATTAATATATAGATTATTCAAAGTCTTCATTATAAGGTCTTAAAATATTTTTCTTTAAGACCTATATTTTTAATTCTTCTCTCTATTCTCTATTCTTTCTCTTCAGTTTGAAGACTTCCATTTGTCATGAGAGAGATAGGAAAAAGGCTTCAAAATATTTCTCTTCAGTCTTATCTTTCTCCTCCTAATAACGCTCAACCTTTCGTGGAGATAATAGAATAACTAACTGTATCCACTTTCAAAGAACAGTTTTATTTATTAATGTTAATTTATCATGGGATACCTATTTGAGATGTAAAAATATTTTGATATATTTTTCTAAAACAAAAAAAATCGAACAAACAAATATTAAATGGACCACCAGCCTTTTTGTTCTAAACAAATACTTGTCAAATTCAGAATCATATGATATTAGAGAATATTGTTTGATGATAGAATTGTTGTTAAACGTTTGACCAACAAAAGGTCAGAAATACCTGCGGGGGTGCGAATATGTGCTTTTCTGACAAAAAGGAAGCTTTTTTGCAAACATTTCGTCTCTAGAGATTCTCTTGACATTGATTAGCATTTCAATGAATGGATGGATGAATGAAGGTCCCCTCTCTTACACTATCTCTCTCTGGACCCAAATGCTTCATTCTACTCTCAAAAGAAACAGATATTCACACACAAACAAAAAACTAAACAAATACTTGTGGCCTATTATTAAAAAACTTTACTATTTCTTTGCATTTTGATATCATTTTTGATTTTTCTTCACCCTTCGACAATTGAAATAATTCAAGAGAGCAAAATATTCTTGCTTTTTATATACTAATCAGTTATTAGATCTAATCAATGTGAATGAAATGCAAGGGGGAATGGAAGGGATCTCAACCTGACGTGTGCGCTCAACTAAAGCTTAAGGGGAGGGGGTAGCCCTTCTAATATTTAATATCATTCTGAAAAATCTATCTTTTCAATATAACTTTCCTTCCATTACTGTCAATAAACTAACTTCTCCATTTACCTATTTGAATTTTATCATCCTAAGTCAGCAATTTTTTTTTTTTAAAGTGAAACTTTATTTTGATCGACACAAATTTTTTCGTTTCTCTATCAGGATATCGCGTTACAAGCCGTGACGTCAAAGGCTGTGACGCTACAAGTTATGACGTCACAAAAATTGGAAAGTTAAAATTTAATATATATGACGAATTATAAAAAAATAATTGTGAGATTTAATTTTTTAATTTTTAAATTGATAAAATATAATTTTTAAAATAATTTAAAATGATTCAAATACTAAATAAATATTTTTCTCAGTTTTTAATTTAACATACGCCAATTGATTTCCCATTATCATTCCCATTTTCCAATTATTAAATTAAGAATAAAAACGCGATTTTAATACCCTTAATTGAATAATTTTCTGAAAATTTTCAGTTAAAAGCCTACGATCCGAAAAAAGTTTCACTTGCTTCATGGTTTCATAAAACCACACAATGATTTTTATTATTTCTTTTTTTTTTCTTTTTAACACTCACACTCACACTCACACACACATTCACACAGTCTTTCGGCAACTCAGGCCATATAACTTTTAAGATTTCCGTTATTCATTAATAAACATATTGGGGGTCCAGGCATTCTTATTTAAGCCATTTGGTATCCAAATGGCTTAAATAAAATCATCGGACTGCCTGGGGTCCGAACCCGCGACTTTTGGTATACGAGGTTAGCACTCTAACTCCTACACCAGCGTTTTCCAAACTGCGAGGCGCACCTCCCTAGGGAGGCGCGGACTAGTCTAAGGGGAGGCGCGAATATTGGCCACCAAGATCAAATTTCCAAATGATTGCTAGTTTTATAAATAAAATAATAAAATAATTTAGAAGATTCTGGGATGGAGTTTTTAATTAAAATAATATGAATAAATTTAAAAAAAAAATATTTTCTTTATATATAATTCTTCTGTACGTGTGTATGTGACTGAACTCCTCCTAAACGACTGAACCAATTATGATGAAATTTTTTGTGTATGTTTGTGAGAATCCCGGACAGGTTTTGTTTCACAAATAACAATAAGTTAATGAGTAATTAACCGTTAAAATAAGAAAAAAATAAAAATTAGGAGAAATAGTTGCCATGGTAACAAAATATAAATATTTACCCATGTTTACGATTTTTTATTTATTTACATTTTGAATTCTAAAATATCGGCGTAAATTTTTTGTCTGTGTACCGGGAGAGTCTCGGAAAGGATATGATTCACAAAAAATCTTAAGTTCATGAATAATTAACCGTTAAAATAAACTATATATATATATATATATATAAATGAAAAGGGAAAATGTATGTACTGGTATGTATATAAGTAGGCGAGCAAGGGGGTCCAGGGGCGCAGCCCCTGCCTAGACGGAAAGCCCCGCCGAAGGCGGGGCTTTGCGTCAAGTTTTTATATAAATTTATATTTTTTAGAATTAAAAATTTTTGTTTTTGTATTATTTTATTAAATGTGTGTGTGTGTGGTGGGGGGGGGGGCGTCATACGATTAAATATTTTTAAGGGAGGCGTTGTAACATAAAGTTTGGAAACCACTGGGCTAAAGTAAGACTTATTCTAGAAAATTATACTATGTGTAAAACCCAAAGGCGGATCCAGGGAAGTTTTTCAGGGTTTTAATTTTTTCTGACTAGACGCGAAGCTCGCCGAAGGCGATAGCATTGTTAATTATTTTATTTATTAGGATTGGATTAGGGGTTGAAAAATTGAAAAAAAAATGTTTTTTAAATTTATTTTAGCTAAATCTAATCCCAATAAATAGAAAACATTCAAAAAATAGCGTTGATTATTATTTTGATTAG
Organism: Euborellia annulipes; assembly: GCA_023213315.1. NCBI lineage: Eukaryota > Metazoa > Arthropoda > Insecta > Dermaptera > Anisolabididae > Euborellia > Euborellia annulipes. The sequence continues at coordinate 44,371 of JAKCPI010003913.1, read as the reverse complement.
GAGGTGGAGGGTTGATTATTTAAGAAAGGCCTTGGAATATTCCAAATCACTTGTTGACATTCTTTTACAGCTCTAAATATAGTTAGATTAGAGTAAAAGTTATTTTTTTACTTTTAATAAAAAGGGAATTGTTATTTTCATCTTTTTATTCCTTTACAAAGAGATAAGAGAGTCGAATCTCTCGATCAGTCGAGTCGAGCGCGTTGCCGGCATGCAGGCGCCGTATTTGTGTTTAAAGTGAATCAAAGTGAATAATTAATATAATGTAATCCACCCTGACCTCACCATCAACCAGCACACCCTCTTTAGTGTCTTATTAAAGGTAATTATTATGCATTTTATCGTTGAAAAAAAAAATGATAGAAACAAATAATTTGACTGCGAAAAACGATACTTTTGAATATGAAATTATATATTTTGTATTTCACTAAGGGGAGAGGGAGAATATAGGCTTTTAAAAGGGGGAGGGGGAGAGTAGGTGTCATTGAAAAAAAATAAAAAACTAATTTTTATTTTTTATCTTTTTTTTTTTTAAACACCTTTTTTTTCTCATTCACACTCACATTCACACACATTCACACGGTCTTTTCGGCAACTCAGGCCATATAAGACTTTATACGATAACCGTTATTAATTAATAATATACATATTGGGGGTCCAGGCATTTCAATTTAAGCCATTTGGTATCCATTTCGGACTGCCAGGGATCCGAAACCTCGACGTTCGGTATAGAAGGTAGGCACGCTACCAACCACACCAAGCCTGAGGACATTTTTTTTATCTTTTCTTAAGTCACCATTATTTACCATTATATTCTTTCTATATGGCCTATTTTTTTGTTAATCCAATTTCCTTAATATACTTTTACTCAGGGGTGAATTAAGGGTTGAAAATTAAAATAAAATAATTTCAAAATAAAATAAAAATTAAAATAATTATTTATAAATGTATTCAAATTATTTTGAGAGTAATTTCGCGGTGAAGGCTCGCATTTCCACTGCATCTTTTTGTATATAGAACTAAACCCAATTCGGATTTTAATTTTTCCTTTCTCTTACCTATATGTATAAGTTAATATACATATATATAGAGAGAAAGTATTGGATTCATGTCAAAAATTCGATGTCGAGACTTTGATGAATATACAAGTTTTGAGGTCCCCTGAATCCAAAAAAATGGTTTTCGCGACATGTTTTATCTGTGTGCCTGTTTGGGTTCAATTTAAAGCATGAAGGAATTGAGCTAGGATGTTGAAATTTTATATTTAAGTTAGGCACCCCCCTAGGGCTTGAAAATAAAATTTGAGAAAAATATTTTACTTCAGTAATGAAAGTTAGAAGAAAACGCAACCAGAATTTTTTCTTTAAAAATATATTTTAACAGCTGACGTTTCGGTTTTGATAAAAGCCATCCTTGGAGCTGTTAGTGGTCATCCGAGGATGGCTTTTTACAAGGCCGAAACGTAAGCTTTTTAAAGAAAAATTCTGGTTGCGTTTTCTTCTAACTTTCATTCCTGATACAAATTCCACCAGCCATAAAATACCCTTATACCAGCGTTTTCCAAACTGTGAGGCGCCGACTAGTCTAAGGGGAGGGGCGAATATTGACCACCAGGACCAATTTTCCAAATGATTGCTAGTTTTAATATAAATAAGATTAAATAAAAAAAATATTTTTATATAAATTTATATTTTTTAGCATTAAAAATTTTTGTTTTTGTATTATTTTATAAAATGGGAGGGGGGAGGGAAGGCGTCATAAGATTAAATATTTTTAAGGGTGGCGTGGTAACATAAAGTTTGGAAACCACTGCCCTACACCAAGCCCCGAAGGCTTTTTTATCATTTCATCCCATTGATTAATTCGATTGCAAAAATGAGTGTAACGTTCATGTCAATATGTTGAATAGCAGATTGTGACTGTAGATGATATGATTGAGATGAAATAGGATGCAGCGTATAATTTATACTCTGTAAATATATTGTTTAAGATATCAAAAATTTTTGAATTAAAATATTCTAAATTAATTTTAAAAATTTCAATTATATTTGAGTAATAAAATTCAATAAAGCAGTATTTTCTATGTATTGAATATACTGTGAGTGGAGTAAAAAAATTTCATGTGGGATTTCGTTGCGAATTATTAATATACAAGTGGCCCACCGAAGGCGGGCTTTTCCATTTTCTGCGCCCCCTGGACTCCCTTGCTCTCCTTCGGCGAGCAAATGCTTCAAATTTATTCTTTCTCACTGTTTTTTTTAAATACACTAGTTCTTTACATTTCAATCAAAATTCATTTCGATATTAAAAGTGAGAATGTCAGCTATATGTCTTATGCAAATCACTCATAAATAATTGATAAAAAGGAAACAAAACAATCGAAGGGATAACTTATATTTATTCATTTGCTTATTTATTAATGCACAATATGCAGTATTATATGGTAAATCATTTCCTTTTCAAATATGAAATTTAAGGAATAAAAACATATATCAATGAAAAAGGTATTTGGCTTCTCATGTCAAAAGAGGTCATTTACTCGTTTATAATGATTATTATTATTAATTATTTCAAGGAATTTAAATAAAGTGATCTCTTTTTTCATTTATGAATGTAATATACTGTATAAAAAGAGGAAGTATTGGATGTGTCGAAAATTCGAATCGAGATTTTGATAGAAATAAACTTGCTCTTTTTAAGGGTGCCTGATTTAAAAAAAAAAGTAGGGCTAGATCAAGCAAAATGGTCTGTCTATGTGTGTATTTCTCTGATTGTGAACAAAATGGTAAATTTGATTTTTAAGATTGGTATGCACCACATAGTTCAACGATCAAGTTTGTTTATACTAACGGGTCTTAGGCTCAGTTGCTGCACATCTAATTACCTTTTTAGCTATCATATCCCTCGGGCATGCTGTTAACTAAGACTTTCGCATCTAGTTAAGCTAATCATATGATTAAATAAGAGCCCAGACATAAGCGAAGCTAGGGAATTCGGCGAGGCCTGAAAGACCCCATATTGTCTCAATTTTTCTTTGGACGGAGCCTTCTGGGGGGAGCCCTTCTCCTGGGACTCCCTCGTTAAAAAATTAATTAGCTTTAAATAATTATTTTAATTTATATTATTTATTTTAATTAATTTTAATTTTTAATAATTTTTATAAATGCCTTTATTAAGTTGCTTTCACAAAACTTCCCTTAAAACGCAGATAGATAATTATATGGGAAAAAGTCATTTTTTTAACTTGAAGGTTAAGCATGTACTTGTTGTTGTTGTACGATGAATTGCTATCTGTTGGATAAGTTTGTTAGCTCACTAGAAGTGAAACAACCAGCCCTTAATTTATTAGTCCATCGGAAATTAAATAATTTGACACCTTCTCAATAAAAATCTCGAGCCCAGTAATTTCGCTCTCAATCTCAATGGCATCTCTCCTGCTTCTACCTTTAATGCATTTGTGGGTGTAGACCTCATAGAGCCCAGGACAATCCTTAGACATTTGAAGTGATTAGTTTCGAGTTTTCTGAATTTACTTTTGCCGATACTACTATATAAGAAACTCCCATAATCGAAGTGTGATCGAACAAACGACTGGTATAGAAGTTTTAAAATTTTAGGGTCCGCTCCCCACTATTTCCTGGAAATACATCTTAGGATATTAATACTTTTCTCACATTTCGAGGTAATATGATCAATATGGGGACCCCACAATAATTTCCGGTCTAAAATAATCCCGAGAATTTTCCGCAACAGGAAATTCCATATCCGCCAATGCTATGGACGAGCCAACAGGAACTCTATGCTGACTTGAAAATATGGCAACTAGATTTACTCGATGAAATCTCCAGTCCATTATTGAACATCCATCGTCTAAATACAGCAAAATATCTACAGTAATTTTTTTTGAATCGCAAATTTTTTTTAAACTTCTTTGTTTAATTCAAAACCATAGCATTTGGGTTAAAAAAAGCTTTATGGGTGTGCCAGTGATATTTACGATATGAGAGAATTAATTTGTATAGCTACCATTTTTAATTCGAATTTCTATATAAATGTGTTATAATTTCATTTTATTTATTTATTTATTTTTTGATCTTGTGAAAAAATATAAATTTTGAGTAATGACTCTTGCAGCAAATGAGCGATATGTAGACACAAAAAAATTATCTGGTGTGAAAAACTACTACCTTTCGTTAATACAAAATAAAAATGCCGGCCTTTCAATGATTAATAGGGGGATTTGATTAAATTGATATGAATGGAAAATTGTTCCTCAAAAACTAAAACTTTAAGAACCGGAACATAATTTCTAACTGACCTTCGAAAAGTCAAAAGTCAAAAAAATCAATAATGGAAATGAAAATTGTCTCACAGGGGGTTAATTAATCCCTTTAACAAAGCGTTGGTTGTTTTGTTTAAAAAAATCAAGAATATTAAATATTAAAATCTCATTAACATTTAATTTTATTCCATCCGGTTTTTACAAAAAAAAAGAACAAATTCAACGGGAATATTCCTCCTATTTGTTTATTATTTGAGAAGCGGAAGGGGATTTTTGAACACAATCATTTACAATTGTAATTCTCTCTCCTTTTCTTTCCTTTGTCATATTTAAATTCATTATATGAATATCTCATTAGTCTTTTATTAAATTATCATTTATTTAAATTTATTTTTATTTAGTCTTTATATTATTTATTTGTTAAGCATTAAGACATTGTCTTGTTTTTAAACGTCATTCGACTCAATGTTTCTTTGGTATTATTTAGGAACCGACCGAATATTCGGTTTCGGCCAGTTTCGGCCAAAAATCATGGTTTCGGCCGTAGTTTCGGAAAATTTTTTGTCTCCCTAAAAAAAGGTAAAATGATTTTCACGGAGGGGAAAAAAATTTCAAAAAAAAAAAATATAAATTTTTTAAAGGAAATACAAGTTTCGGTTTCGGTTACGGTTTCGGCTGAAAATCTTGTTTCGGTCGGACCCTAGTATTATTCAAAATTTTTTTTACTCATTTTCGTTAGGTTCTTACATAAAATAGCAATCTATCCACCAAAGTATTATTTTGGACGGATACTGAGGCCATTTAGGGGTTTTTATGAATGTATATATGTATTTATTAATGTACCGGAAGACGTTCAACGCACTGTTTCCTCGGAGTCAAAAGATTATTTGTTTATTAATTAAATTTTTTAGTTTACGAGTATCATCCAATCTTTTAAAACTCAAAAAATTTTTTAAATTCAACTTTGAATTGTTATGTCACACTTAGAGAAACCCCCGGATCCACCTTGTCACATTTAGTAACGTTTTGGTCAGGCTTGTCTTTGGCATATATATATATATATATATATATATCGGAGTCCAGGGACATTTATTTATACCATTTGGCATCCAAAACTTTATTATTTTCTTCAGTACAAAAATATGATATAAAGTAGAGACTGTGTAAAAAAATATATAAAAATTATTTTATAAAGAAGTGGGAACTTTTTTTCTATGAACTGCATTAATAAAAAAAAAATTTAACGATAGTGAACAGAGTATAAGAAAAAATTTTTGAGCATTTTTTATTCTTAAAAAATATGAAATAATTTTTTTTCTAGTTATTATTAGATATAACTTTGATCAATATATTTAAAAACTCTTCAATTGTAATAATCTGTAAAATTTTCCTACTTAATTTATTTAAATTGATATTATAAAACAAAGAAGGGGAGGCAGGGAAATCGCTGGTTTTTTATTGGGAGGTTGACTACCTGCCTCGTTACTTAAAAGGTCTCTTCTGCGTTCATGTTCAAAATTAATTATATAATATCAACACTTAAAAATTAAACTATTAACTACATGTAACTGGTATAGTACAAAATAAATTAATCAATCCCCGTAAATTTTTGATCATTATAAAACTGCTACTATTTATATAAATGTCTGCAGCAAAACAGAAGTTTGAAAAGCAATGCATTAAGCTATGAAAAATGCTAGTATAGATAACATTCTTTTTTTCTTTTTTTTTTTTTAATAAGATAACAATCTCGGACATGTCATGTGAGTTGACTTTTCAAATGAAAAAAAAAAAACGTAGACGCTTTAGTGTTTTCTATTTTATTAATATACAAATATAAAATAAAAATAAATTGATTAGATATCTATCTATCTCTTTGTACTTTAAAAATGCTATATCTCTTGAAAAAAAAAAAAATTCTCATCTCCGAATTTCATCTAAAGACTAAAAAAAGAAAGGAAAAAAAATATATTGTGAAACTCAAGATATGTTAGTCTGATTAGAGTTTTTCTTATTTTATCATTGAACTTAATAAGAAATGATAAAAATTTATTTAATACTACCATGTGTCTTAAAGGACAAGAGGGGAGGCTCCGGTCCAACCTTAATATCCAGACAGGAATTATTTATTAAAAATCTGGTGTGACTGGCGCACAGCACACAACTTTCTCTTACTCTTCGGTAAGAGAAAGTTGTGCACGGTGCTGATCACACAAGATTTTTTTGTGTCGAGATATATTTAGTTGTTCTTGGCTTTTTAGTTTCAAACTTGACCACGCGATGATTCATAGATGGCGCTGAGCTACGAATGCTTCCACATCAGTAAAGTGTACTTCAAAAGACTTCCACGAAAAATTTCACTGGTATACTTTTTAAAGAGCATCTAAAAAATAGTTGATTTATGAATTTTAGAAAAAATCCTTGGAGCGAATTTTGAGAAAATCGAAAAAAACTGAAAAAGTACATCAGTAAAGTACTAGTACTTTTTAGCCGATTTTGTTCAAAAGCTTATTTTGAGTGTCTGGGAGGTTACCTAAGTTAAATATAAAATTTCAATCCGGTAGCTCAATTCCTTCATGCTAAAAATCGTTACAGGACACACATACACACACACACCCACCACACAGACCAATTCGCGGGACTCACTTTTTTGGACTCAAGGGACCTCAAAACATGTATATCCATCAAAATCTCGACATCGAATTTTGACATGATCGCAATACTTTCTCTCTCTATATATTTCATATATAGGGTAAGAGAAAGTAAAATTGCCATCGGACTATTAGTAATTTTCAAAATAGTAGCCCAGTAAAAGTTTTTTTTCGAATAGAAAATAAAATGAAATAAACCCAAAAAATATGTAAATTTAATTAAAAATTATAAAAAAAAATCAGATCATGTACATTGTCTATTAATCTGTCTTAAAAGGTCGACTAATCAATAATTGCTTAATTGATCATCTTTTCGTAATATAATCCATATTTTAACTTTCTTTATTTCTTTTAGTAGGGGTGAGCAAGGGGTTTTCAGTTCGATAAGTTCTGTGCATGTCACACCAGATTTTTTTGTCGACATATATGTAATTTCCGCCGATATATTAGATATATATATACACACTTTGGCAGTTTCCGTCATAATATTAGAATTCAAGTTGTAAAACATTAAAAGTCGCTTTTTTCAAAAAAAAGTCTCTGAGAGGCAAAAAAGCGCCAAAAAAGTCACAAAAGTCGTTTTTTAAAATCTCAAAAAAAAAAACCTTTCTTTTTGTGAGATCAGTGAAGATATCTAAGAAAATCTGGAAAAGTCTCAAAATTGACAAAAGTCGAAAGATTTTTTTCCGCTCTCTACTCATAAGACAGGATTTAGACAGTCTCGAATTTTATTTAATATTCAACATAGAAATCTTTCAAAGGAATTAGTTGAGGCGAATTATTTTATTTTGGTTGGAGAGCCAGGTCCTGAGTGGGTTTCCAGGGCGATTGCAGTCAGATAGGAGAAAATCGAAGCCCTATCAAGCAGCCAAGAGGGCTGAGGCTGATGCACGCTACCATGGATTTGGCTAAAAGCTCTGCCCTAAGTACAGAGTGGCTGACTGGCTTGGGCTGTTAAGGGCACCGTTAATTAAAACGGAAAAACTCGAGAGGGTCCGAGTCCTGAGTCCGCCCTGCATTTGCATAGTAAACTGAAACGGCCCTTATCGGGATCAACCCCACCCCCTTGTTTGCCACCCACACTACTCTTTCTCTTTCTTAGCACACGAGAAATTTGTATTAATAAAGTCACTAATTACAATTAATATTTGTGTGTGCATGTAAAAGAAATCGTTTACACAACACTAAATATTGAATTAACTCTTTCTAATATTAAATACCATTAATATTTTTTAATAATTTTAAATCCTATTCAAATTTTTGAATTTCAAAAATTTCATTTTATTTAGAGATATTGTATTTATAAAAAAAAAATTTCACTGAATTTTTTTGCTTAAATTTTAATGAAAACAAATTGTTAATTAGAATTGATATTTTAATATTTCTCTAATTTTTTTTTTTTTTTTTTTTTAATTTCTTAGGCTATTTAGAACATATCCCTATTTATTTCCCCCCCAAATGATTGGAAGCCGATTCAGGGAAATAAATTTTTCTTGCTTGGGACGAGATGCGAATTCGGGACCCCAGCCACGTTCTCTAAACTTATTCATTTGAATTTAAATTTCTTGCTTTAAATTATTAATAGGTATAATACAGTAGTATCTGTGAGATATGTAGTTGTGGCTGAAACATTATTAAGGTGGAGTCAAAAAAAATTACAAGACATATGCAGCCAAAATTATTTCTTTTATTTTGACGTTCCAGGCTGACGTTTTGGCCACTAAAATTTCAGCGACACACATTTGGCCAAAATGTCAGCCTGGAACGTCAAAATAAAAGAAATATTTTTGGCTGCATATGTCTTGTAATTTTTTTTGACTCCACCTTAACAGTAGTAACTACTTAATTAAGAATCTTTCTTAAATCTCCCTGTAAAATAGAGACCTATAGGTCTATAATCTTTTTATTGTATATTTGATGTATTGAGAGATTTGGAATAAAATATGAAAATGTAGGTTCTGAACCTCTTTTAATTACTCGATCTAAAAGTTCTGAATTACTTAAGATGAATAGCGTTGAAACAAAACAAAAAAATCTGGTGTGATACAGCACACAACTTTCTCTTACCTTCGGTAATCGAAATTGTGTACTGTGCTTGTCACACCAGATTTTTTGTTCGACATGTATTTAGTTCCCGGCAGTAAGGAATATTTGAATTCAGATGTAAAATTTATAATATGGGAAAATATTTATATTTTGTTACCAGGGCAACCATTTCTCCTATCTTTTCTATGGAGTACAAAGTAAAGTGTGCTTCAAACAATTTTGAGGGCAAAACGAGAATATACATTTGAAAAGCATCTAAAAAATAATTGATTTTTGAATTTTAATCAAAATCGTTAGAGCGAATTTTGAGAAAATCGAAAAAAACTGAAAAATACATCAGTAAATACTAGTACTCTTTCCGATTTTGATTAAAAGCTTATTTTTCCGGTCCCGGGGGTGTTTAACTTAAATATAAAATTTCAGTCTCATAGCTCAATTCCTTCATGCTTAAAATTTACACACACCCACCCACCCACCCACCCACCCACCCACACACCCACAACAACCATTCCGAAAACCAGTTTTTTGATTCAGGGGACCTCAAAACGTGAAGATCCATCAAAATCTCGACATCAATTTTTACATAATCCAATACTTTCTCTCTATATATATTTACATATATACATAGGAAGAAAAAATAAATAAATAAATTGGGACTTTATAGACAGAAAAACATTGGTGGATCATTTTCTCAATTTGAAATAGGGCTAGTTAAAAAAAAATAATAATAATATTCTTAATATACAAATTAAACACTAGGTTATTTGTTTCAAAGGTTTTATTAATTAAAAAATTAACACTTGATACGTATTTCGACAATTCCTTGTCATCATCAGAAGTGATTACTTTAATTAATAAAACCTTTGAAACAAATAACCTAGTGTTTAATTTGTATATTTAATTTACAAAATGTTTCAACGAGAACCAACGGTCGAAAGTTTAAATCTTAATAATATTCTCTTTCCTTGTTTTTCATTTAAAAAGTAAAAATATAATATTAAGTTATAATATAAAGAAGAGTGGAAATAGAGGCCTTTCAAAAGTTATTTTATCAATAAGCCTATTAAATTTAAACCGTAGGCTTTTGTTGAAACATTATGTATATATGAATATTAAATTATAAACAAGTTTTTTTTCTACCCTATATATGAAATATATAGAGAGAGAAATATTGGTTTCATTCAAAATTCGATTCGAGATTTTGATGGATCTTCACTTTTGAGTCCCCTGAATCCAAAATTTTTCGACATGTCTGTCTGTCTGTGTGTGTGTGTGTGTGTGTGTGTGTGTGTGTGTGTTGTGTGTGTTCAATTTTACATGAAGGAATTGAGTAGAGGTGAATTTTTATTTAATTAAACACCCCCGGACCACAAAATAACTTTTAATCAAAATCCCAAAAAGTATATACTTTCTGATGTACTTTTTCAGTTTTTTTCGATTTTCTCAAAATTCGCTCTAACGATTTTGATTAAAATTCAAAAATCAATTATTTTTTAGATGCTCTTTCAAATTATATTCTCTTTTCCCTCAAAATTTTTCACACTTTCTCTTTCTTCATAGGAAAGATAGGAGAAATAAATGTTGCCATGGTAACCGAATTTAAATCTTTTTCTTTTTATTAGATTAAAAATCAATTATTATTTAAACGCCCATTTTTTTTTCGGAGAAAACATATCTCTCTCTCTCACAAAACTATCTTCTCTCTTCTACCGTTTTAAATTTTTCTACCTTATCTTCCATTTCCAATGTTAATTTCCTATATGGATTTGTATGTTAATTTCGATTCAAAGGGTCCCCTTTGAACTTTTAGGCATTTAAAATTTTTTTCCCAATTCTTATAAATTTTGTATTTATTTACAATCTATATTGTGTATAAAATGTCCAAATATGAGATTAAAATTTGAAAAATAACCATAGTTTATTTAACACAACATTTAAATCATGACAAACCCCATTTTTTAATTAAAAAGTTATTTTTCAATAAATCTTTGAAACTTATAATCTAGTGTTTTTTATTTGATTTTTAAATTTTCTTGTACACATTATAATTAGTTTTTCTAATTAAAATTATATAATAACAAGACAATATTAAATTTCCATTAAAATATTTTTTATTAATTTGATTTATCATTTACACTTAAATATCTGATTATTTTCGCTTTATCTTCTGAATGTAAAATCCTATTATTTATTTATCTATTTTGTTTTGTAATAAATAAACAAGTTTAATTTTGCGTCTATATAAAATACTAATTTCCAAAGGTGTCTAATTGAAATACGTTTCTTTTGGGAGGGGCACTCTGCCCCCACTGTAAATATTCCACTTTCTGAGTGTGTGTTTAGTTGGAAAGAGAAATGAGTTAGTAAATTCTTATTGATTGATTGGCCAGCAAGCAAATCTTATTTCCGGATGACCCTTGGAGGGTGCTTTCCTGAGGGAGGAGCTGACCCGTCACCCAACAGACTGACTCTCGGGAAATTAGCATTCGTAATTAAACCGTACCAGGCGGAGGGAAGAGGGTGGGGGCAAGATGCGCCCTGACATCTCTTTCACACGCCCCCACCACCCACAACCACCTCACACAGACACTGCTATTTATAACTGTTAATTAAATAATAATAATATTAATTAATAAGAGGGACAAAACTTATTAAAAATCATTCTTTTGCCTTGCCCTGGCCTTTATTCTTTTCATTGATTCTTAAAAAAATTTTATCTTTAGGAGAATATTACTATAGCCTACTTATTTGTATAAAATTTCATATATTAAAATTTTCCTTGCTTCTGATACCAAAAAGTCAAGGGTTCGCATCCCGATCCAGGCGACAAAATTTATTCCAATTGAATTAGATATTATTATTATTTGAAATTCCTTTCGGGATCCCCGTTTATTTACCCGAGATGCACGAAGACACACACGGCTCTGGCCGTAGCCATCTACCGGCAGCCCGTGAAGTTACATCATTTCCTATCTCTAACTCCTCCTACTGCGTTCATTTCTCGCTGGTGAACTAATCCTTATTTCTGGTTCCACCCGGTTCCTTTTATCCAACCTCTTCTAGGAAGGATATCCTAGTTTGAGGAAGGACTCCCTCAGCACCGACTCCTTTCGAAGAATGCATCATCGAGAGGGAAACCTTCTTTACGTCCCTTCCACAGGGGGGATGTCACAGCAACTCCCTCCTCGTAGAGTTGCCTGAGGGCTATTGTGGTGAGATCCAATATTCAAATCCAGTGCCTGGTATTGAATTGGATATCAAACAATTGAAATAAATAGGGCCTCCGATGCTGAAAAAGACTTAAAACGAATTTAAATAAAAAAAATTTCTTGATTGACTAATTTCAAGTATTTTTACTTATTTAAGAAAAGATTTTACCTCGAAAAATTAAAGTTATTTCAATTTATCTAATTGTATTTTATTTAGTGAGTGAGAATACTTGGATTGGACGGTTTGGCAGAGATAAAAAGAGATTCCGTACATCTTCACTTATTTCTATACTATACTCTATATCTTCCCTCTATTCTATACTAATCTTTACCCCTTTTACATCAATCATTTTTTACCTTTTTTTTTTTTTTGTTATTTCATTCTAAGTTACAGAAAACTGAATGACATTTCAAATTTAATTAAAACAAGTAATTTCTCTGGAGTAAAAATGATTAAAAATGATCGAAGGATACACACACCCGCAGCAGGTCTGCATAGTGAACCTTGAGGGACATACAGGGATACACACGCCCGCACCAGGGACACACACAGTAGATCGAAAGTGGCCAGAAGAAAAATGTGTATCCCTGGTGCGGGCTTGTGTATTCCTGTGTGTCCCTCAAGGTTCACTAAGCAGACCTACTGCGGGCATGTGTATCCCTCGATCATTTTTAATTTTTACTCGGGATATTAAAAATGTTTTTTATTTCTAAAATATGATATTTTGAAATTATAAATTTCAATGTTAAAATATGATGGATTACGTTTAATTTATTCATTTTTTTCTTCGAAAATTCCAAGAATGCCCTCTAATTTATGCATGGTGCAATATCCGCCCGATGTGGGCCCTACAGGATGATGAGATGGACACTCTCCTGTACAATTGACATTTGTAATTAAAGCGCTGCTCCCCGTCACGGGTCACGAAACACCGGCTAATTTTTTAATTCCCTATCTAATCAAGAATTTTTTTATTTTTTTCCCTTAATAACATATTCACCAGCATAGCCACCCTTTCGACCTGTTAATAAACATTTTAATTGGAAATTGACCCCCCCCCCTTTATTGATTTTAACTATCTATAGTTAATTTATAATAAACAAAATAGCATTCGGCTGACTGCGATTTTGCTTCTCTTTGATAAAATGTTTTAGGGCCTATCATAATAATAAGAAAATATTTTAGACCTATATTAAATTGAATAAACAAATAATTGAAATGAATAGGGGATTGGGTCACAAAGGCCGAAAAAAACCTTAATCAAAAAAATCTGGCGTGACTGGCGCATAACACACAACTTTCTCAGTTAAAGAGCATCTAAAAAATAGTCGATTTATGAATTTTAAACAAAATCGAATTTTGAGAAAATCAACAAAAAATCTGAAGAAGTACATCAGTAAAGTTGTACTTCATAGGAAAGACAGGAGAAATTGTTGCCATGGTAACAAAATATAAATATTTTCCCATACTTATAAATTTTACATCTTTAATTCTAATATATCGTCGGAAACTAAATATATGTCGACACGAAAAATCTGGTATGACAAGCACAGAACACAACTTTCGATTATCTAATGTAAGAGAAAGTTGTGTGCTGTGCGCCAGTCCCACCAAATTTTTTTAATTAAAAACAAAAGTTAATTCATGAATTCGCAAAAATGTCATTCAAAATTTTTAATATTTATTTTTAAAATATTATCTACCTCCACACTACTCAAAAATTTTGAACAAAATTTCATTTTAGCCCTAGGGCCTTGGTGCAGTGGCTACCCAGCCTACCCTTGGTATATACAAGGCCAGCACGCTAACCCCTACACCAAGCCTGCGGGTAGCGAAATTTGTAATAAAAATAATTTTATCTCTTATTGTCGGCTAGTGTTGTTGAGCTGCGAGGGATCGTCACGGCTAGTGACGTCAGAGTGCGGCGACTGCGGTCGCCGCCGCCTGCTGCCTGCAACCCGCCAGACGAGTCTGCGTCGCCTCAAGCCAGCAAGCAGCAGCAGCCTCTCCATGCTCTCTCTCTCTCTCTCTCGCTCTCGCTCTTGTTCATGAAATCAACTACACCACAGCAAGGTAATTATTTATCTTTCAACAAGGGATCAACAATTTAAAATTACTGATAAAAGAAAGATTTTCAGTTTCCTTCGAAAATTTTATATAATTTTTTTATTTTTTTTGTGGGGTCTCCCCCCTCTCCCCCCCCCATATTTTTTTTTTTTTTATTATTTTTTTTTTTTTTTTTTTTTTTTAAAATGTTATTTATATAGTTTTAAATCTTTCACCTATCATTTTGACTTGAATATAATTAAAAAAAAAAAAGAAAAACCTTAGCTGCATCTCTCATTTCATATCCCTCTTATTAATGATATAAATAATTGTAATAATAATTTTGGAGTATCCGTCTAGTTCTCTAATATTTATTTTTTACTTTCTTCTACCTATATAAATGTTAATATACAATATAGAATGGATTCATATAAAAAATTCGATGTCGAGATTTTGATGGTAATACACTTATTGAGATCTCCTTAATTCGAAATGATTGCCATGGTAACAAAATATAAAAATCTGGTGTACTGCACCACACAACTTTCTCTTACCCTTCGGTAGAGAAAGTTGACTTGCTGGTCACACCAGATTTTTTGTGTCGAGATATATTTAGTTTCCGATAGCACCTTAGTTTCAAACTTGGATTTTAAATGTTGACTGCTTCAAATAAACTATGGTTATTTTTCAAAATTTTAATCTCATATTTGGACATTTTATACACAATATAGAATCGTAAATAAATACAAAATTTCATAAGAATTGGAAAAAAAATTTTAAATGCCTAAAAGTTCTAAAGGGGACCCCCTTTTGAATCGAAATTAACATACAAATCCCTATAGGAAATTAACATTGGTCAAATGCGAAGATAAGATGTTTGCAAGTGAGAGAGAGAGAGAGAGACATATATGTTTTCTTTGAAACAATTAAAGACACAAATAAATTTAAAAAAAATGGGAATTTAAATAATAATTGATTTTTAATCTATTAAAAAGAAAAAGATTTAAATTCCGTTACCATGGCAACCATTTCTATCTTTCCTATGAAGAACAAGAGTAAAGTGTGCTTCAGAAGATTTCAACGGCAAAATGAGAATATACATTTTAAAGAGCATCTAAAAAATAATTGATTTTTGAATTTTAAAAAAAATCCTTGGAGGGAATTTTGAGAAAATCGAAAAAAACTGAAAAAGTACATCAGTAAAGTACTAGTACTTTTTGGCCGATTTTGTTCAAAAGCTTATTTTGAGCGTGTGGGAAGGTACCTAAGTTAAATATAAAATTTCAATCCGGTAGCTCAATTCCTTCATGCTAAAAATCTGTCCACACATACAGACACACGCACACACGCACCACACACACACACACACACACACACACACACATACATACACACAGACCAATTTCGGACCCACTTTTTGGACTCAGGGGACCTCAAAACATGTATATCCATCAAAATCTCGACATCGAATTTTTGACATGATCGCAATACTTTCTCTCCTATATATTTCATATAGGGACGAGAAAGTAAAAAATACTTTTCTATGTTTATATATTTTACACCTTGAATTCCAATGTACTACCGAAAACTAAATATAGGCCCTATGTCGACACAAAAAATATGAGTAAAAAAAAGATTTAATTATTTTTTCTTTCTCTTATTATTTTGTTAATATAAATTCCCAATTTAAAATTATTTCCTAATTTATATTCTTTCTAATTGAAATAATTTGGAACGTTGCCAATTATCTATTAGTACAGGAGTCCGTCCCCCACCCCTGCCCTCCCCCACTCTCGGAGGCTCGAGCCCGGAGGTGGCACGCCATTGGCTATCAAACCCTCATAGAGCAGCTGGAATTCGAGTCTAAATGCTAACTCAATTAGAAAAGTACCCTATATATTCAATGGGAAGGTGAGAGAGAGTTCAGTAGAGTGGGGGCTGTGATAAGGGAAGCATCTTCTGTGTTAATCGTGCTCATCCTCATTTGGAACATGGCGTCGCTTGGGGCAGACGTGCCTGGCTGGGCTCCAGTAAAAAATTCGCCTTTCTTCTAAACTTTTAGGCCATTTGAGGTAAATTTCATCTCTCCACATACATTAATACTTGGTTTATTATTTTAAATATTAGAAATATAAATGCCTCGACAAAAAATTATTATTTATTATAAATAGGCCTAAAGGTAATTGTGATTTTATAAAAATGTATTCAAATGAGCGAGTGTAGGAATATGACAAAATATTGATAGTTGTTTCTTGATGGTTGGATATTATAAGGATGTGGTATATGGGCAGCCAAGACGAAAAATAGTCGCATAGTCGACCGAAACGTCGCTGTGGGTTTGATACCAATTAAAAAATAATAATAGCTGCTTGGCCTTTTTACTCATCCTTCTACATATTGATTCAGCTATTCACCTCGCTTTTATAAAAATAAAATAAAAATCTATTTTTTGTCGACGTTTTGAGTGCCGATCTCACTCTTCATCAGAAGAAAAATGATGTCAAGTCGTCAGGTTAGTTGACATGGCAGTGTAGCAACGTTTTTACATTTTCTTGAAAAATTCTCTTTATCATTTTTGTCCCGATGAAGAGTGCGATCGGCACTCGAAACGTCGACAAAAAAATAGATTTTTATTTTATTTTTCGCCTTGACTGCCCATAAGCTCGTTTCTAGGCGATAAAAAAGATAAATAATATAAGTTGAGTAATTGGTTTGGCTCTCTTTTCTTGCTGTCTTACAAGGGTCAGTATGCAAGTCAGGACAAGTTGTTGGATGAGTTAATAGGTAGTCCTATCTAGTATAGCTTTCAATATGGATTATGAAGATAATGTAGGCTAATTCAGCAAAGCATAGGAATATTATTGTCCCTATTAAAAAATGGAAGTAAATAGCTATTAAGTTAGCTAGAAAGGATAATCAATTCACTTTCCCAGTATATAGGAAGACATTCGATTACCCAAGATTAAATTTTTTTTATAAGATCTAAATAAAATTATCTCAATGGAAAAATTAGTGAATAGTGAAAAATGACTATCTGCACTGCCCGCCTTCGGTGGGGTTCTCTCATTGAAATTAAGTTTTTTACTTTCTCTTACCTATATGTATATGTTAATATACATATATAGAGAGAGAAAGTATTGGATTCATGTCAAAAATTCGATGTCGATGGTACACGTTTTGAGGTCCCCTGAATCCAAAAAATCTGGTGTGACTGTCGCACAGCACACAACTTTCTTTTACCTTAGGTAATCGAAAGTTATGTTCTGTGCTTGTCACACCAGATTTTTTGTGTCGATATATATTTAGTTTCCGACAGTAGGGTACAATTTAATTCATGATGTAAATTTTTTTTTATTTTTAAAAACATTCACACTTTTTTCTCATTCACACTCACACTCACACACACATTCACACAGTCTTTTCGGCAACTTAGGCCATTTAAGACTTTGACGATAACCGTTGTAAGTATAATATATATATTGTGGGGTCAGGCATTTCTATTTAAGCCATTTGGTATCCAAAGTGGGAAAATATTTATATTTTGTTACCATGGCAACCATTTCTCCTATCTTTCCTAAAAGTATCAAGAGTAAAGTAGTCTTCAAACAATTTTCAGACAAAATGAGAATATTCATTTTAAAGGGCATATAAAAAATTGTTATTTGAATTTTATTCATATCGAATTTTGCGAAAATCGAAAAAAAAAAAAAAAAAACTGAAAAAGTACATCAGTCAAGTAAGTGAGCGTACAAGTATTACGTAACGCAATTTGGGGGGAAGGGGGGTTACCATTAAAACGTTACCATGCGTTACAGGGGGGGAGGGGGGGGTTGAACAACGCGTTACGTAAGTGGTATTTTAGCGACTTTCCGGTTCTTTGCGCAATATAATTGTGACTTTTAGATAAAAATGGTCACTTGAGCGTTACGTAACGTCTAGGGGAGGGGGAGGGTCCAGAAAAATGTTACGGCGTGGTACATAGGGGGGAGCGGGGCCAAAAATCTTCAAAAATTGCGTTATGTAATACTTGTACGCTCCCTTAAAACTAGAATTTGTTTTTTGACTCAGGAATAAATAAATAATTATTTCATTTGCTCCCCTTTTCTAATTACCGAAGATCCCCGACGGTAATATGACTTAAATATAGATCAACCCTTTATATTTTTTTTCATTATTATTTGAGAATTTACTAAATTTTGTTAAGTTTTATAGGGAATCGTTCAACTCCAGTAATTTAGTCGTCTTCGCTTTTTTAGTAATTATTATTTTTCTAATGCCACTCTTCTTCGTATTTTGTTTCTTTCAAAAAGATAACAAGTTATAGGTGAGGATTTGTCATAAGTAGACCTAATTACCGCTCTCTATTTTTAGAGATATTCTATTAAGGAAACGTTTGAAATATCAGAAAAAGCAATTAAAAGTCAATTAGAGGGAGCGCAAGTGGCTAGGTATAGAGGTGGATACATACATATGCATTATATTTACGTATATCTAAAGGGAGAAAAAGAGGCGTCAAGGGGACAAATGTACGGCCATTTCCATAATGTCCACTTCGCGTTGACTTCTAATCTCACTCCGAATATATGAATATCCAACGAGTAAATAAAATTGATTTGCGTCTATTGTTATTCTTAAATCGCTAATTCAATCGGAATAATATAAATATCAATCAAGTTTTAGCCTAGATCAAAGCGTCATCATATTTTTTATTCTTATCTTATAATTTTTATTTGTGATCTAGAGAATTTAAAAAATAATTTTTACAATTTGTTGTTTATTAAGTCTATGTTTGAAGAAAGAAAAAATAAAAATTAATGTTTGTACTTGCTCCAGGGGCGTATATAGAAATTTTTTTCGGGGGAGGGGGGGGGGCTGAACTCAAAAAATTTTTCTGCGGAAAATTTTTTTTTTAAGTAACTAAATTTTTTTTCACACGAAATTTTTTGCGGAACATTTTTTCTTTTGCGGAATCAAAGTTTTCCACCCTGCGGAAAAACTTGTTGCGCTGATGTCTGTATATCCCCATATATGTATATGTGTTAAGGAAATTTCGGGGGGGGGGGGGGCCCGGGCCCCCTCGCCCCCCCCTTTATATACGTCCCTGACTTTCTCATATGAGACAGTCAGGCCTCAGAGCTAAATTTGTATATAAATAAATAAATAAATAAATATTTCTATTTGAACTCAAGTATAAAATTCTACAATTTTGTTGCTTGTTATTTTTTTATATATTCTATACATCATTTTAATGAACTTTAAAATCATCCATTAACTACTTCTCTACCTTGTAAAAATCAAGAGATACCTGCAGGTATCTGCAGTTGGCTTTAAATGTACCTACTCGTTAATTCAAATTCAAATTATTATGTAATATTTGATCAAAACAAAAAAAATTTTCTTTGAGAAAAATTCGTATCCCGAATTTTATTAAAATCTGTCAAGTGTCTGTCTTTAGGCACAGGTTGATTTTTTTTTTTTTTTTTTTGAATAATTAATAATAATTTAAAACAAAAAGTTGTACATATTAAAAAAAAGATATGTGTTAGAAAAAAAAAAATATGTTTCAACTAATATTTGTTTTACGATAAGGGGGAATTTTGTTATCGCAATAAGAAAACCTGGGAATTGCATAGTGGCTGGTTGCTTGCTTTCTGACACGAAAAAGGAAAGGGAAAACGCTGCGAGCGACTGATTGATATGCACTCTCTCCCCTCCACTCTCACTCAGAGCACTCAAAAAACCCTTACAAGTACATATGATACATATCTATAGAGCATATTAATATTTTAAAATTGAATTTATTAAAGATTTTAAAAATAATATAGGGTAAGAGAAAGTAAAACTACTACTTATGTACTTATGTGAAATTTTTCTAGCAAAAATTTCGATTAAATTTAAAAAAATAAATAAAATAATGGCTCTGGTGATATTTGTAAGAAGTGAAGAATGACAGTCAGCAAATAATTTTTTTTCATTTTTTTTTTGTCTTTTTCGGCATTTAAGGCCATTTAGACCCCATCCCTATTTATTTCAAATGATTTGTAATCAATTCATATTAAATAAATTTTTCTCGCTTGGGACCTGAAGCAAACCCGGAACCCCGGGGCGAAAAGTGTCTTCTCACTGAGCCACGGGTCATGGGCAATAATTTATATATTGAGATTTTCGTAAGCGTTTCAGGCGTTTTCATTTTCTGAATGAAAAATTGTCACCAAAAATATAAAATTTTCTCATGAAATTTAAATTTCACTTTAACATAAGCCTTATACTCAGGTCTATTCTCTAAGCAAAACTTTTCTAAGCGTAACTTTTAACATTTGAAATCAGCGTTAATTTTAACACCTCCTTGCCTTGCCTCAAATTGCTATTCTGTAAGTAAAAACTTTAAACCCAAAGCGTTAAGTCATTTGGTCAATAGTGTTAAAAAATAACCTTGACGGTTAAAAATTACCTTGAGGGTCGAAAATAATAAATAAATTTAATTCTCGATGATAAAATTGTAATTGAAACTTTATTTCTTAAAATACAATGTTTGTGAAATAGAAAGTCTGAGATAAAAATGTCTAGGGGGTGCCTTTAATATTTTAACGCCGTATTTAATACATCAAAATGGCGTCTTTAATCAAAAAGTAAAGTTATGATTTTGACAGCTTGGAGATAAAAGCAACATTTTAATATCGCTGTTAAAACTTGGTTTAGAGCATTGGTTTCCAAACTTTTTGTAATCAAGCTTGCCTTAAAAATATTTAATCGTATGACGCCCCCCCCCTCCCATTATAATTTATACAAACACAAATTTTTGAAAATTTCCAATTATATATATGTTTCACGTAAAACCTTAATATAAAATACAGTATTTTTTTTTATTACTTTCTCTTACCCTATATATGAAATATATAGAGGTTCATGTCAAAAATTCGATGTCAAGATTTTGATGGATTTTCACGTTTTTTAATTTATTATCATATCATTATCATACTATAATATAAAGCCCTAGCGACTGACTTCCTGTCCTTGTGTGTATGTGCCTGTTCTTGAATTGGCTAGAGTTACAGGAAGTGGAACTAATAGAGGGAAATTTAAAACCTTAAAATTTTGCAATTGCTTGCCGAAGGCGGGCAAGGGGGCTCAGGGGGCGTAGTCCCCTGGCAAGTAGCCAGGCCGAAGGCTGCTTTTCCACTTGTTTTATTTATATGAGTTTAGCATTCATTTGAAAAATTGCTCACTGGGGCTAATATTCGCGCCTCTCCTTAGAAAACGCTGGTTTAGAGAATAGTATTTTTAAACGCTGATGTTATTACTTTACCTTTTAACACCCAATTTATGATATTAAATTTTAACGTCTGTTTTTAGAGAATAGACCTGACTGATAGCAAATGGGCCATGCCTTTTCGATAGATGACTGAATTTGATAGAGAAATGCTTGAATTAAATAAACGGATATGGATTTTGTCATATGAAGAACATTTATTGTTCATTGTTGCTTTTAATTTTAAAATATTCTATACAAATGCTAGTTTTAATCTAAAAACTAAAATACCCTTGACCTGTCAATGTAAAATCCCATTTCATCTCTCTATCTCTATTTTAATATCTAGTTTGGAAACTTATTAATAATTAATCATAGCTGGAAACTTTTTAATATATATTTTTATTTTTGATATAAATAACAAGATAATGATTCTTTAAAATGAAAATAAGTGGAAGATTAAAAAAAATGTTAATACTTTAATGCAAGTGAAGTGAATCGATTTGCTGTCATTCTAAAGAAATCTTTTAATTCATCTGCGAGAGCGAGAGTCGCCAGTAGAGCACGAGGCACGCGAGCACACGCGTGTGTCCCCGACCAACCAAGCTTGGTTAAAATTAGAAAAAAATTTTTATTATTTAATGCAAAGTCATTTTAACCAAGTCTTGATAAAAGAGTAGAGCTATGCCAGAAAAATTTGTTCAAGAATCTCGTTAAAAAATTAACATTCCTATTAATAAGTAATTCCTTAATGTTTTACTAATATTTTTCGGAAATTCATAAAAATTTTTTTTGAAATCTGTCCAAATGGACAATAGTCTAAGGCCATTCGAAATGAAAAATAAATTAATGAAAAAATATTTTTTAGTTGGTTTTTCGAATAGGAATAAAAAAAAATCATTCCAAAGTAAATAATCTTCTTTTTACTTAGGTTTACCTGGAATGGTTTCCTGACTGGTGTCATACAATATTTGCTTCTCATGCTTTCCATTATCCATTAGAGATTTTTTACTTTCTCTGTATGTATATAGAAAGTATTAGTTTCATGTCAAAAATTCGATGTCGAGATTTTGATGGATATACACGTTTTGAGGTCCCCTAAATTCAAAAAAGCGTAACACTAATCTTTTAAATAAAAGCGGCCAAAGTATTAGTACTTTAGTGATGTACTTTTTCAGTTTTTTCCGATTTTATCAAAATTGGCTCTTACGATTTTGATTAAAATACATAAATCAATTATTTTTTACTTTCTCTTTAAAATATATATCTTAACATTTTTTCTTCAAAATTGTTTAAAGCACACTTTACTCTTATTTTCACACTTTTTTCTCATTCACACTCACATTCACACAGTCTTTTCGACAACTTAGGCCATATAAGACTTTGACGATAACCGTTATTTAAGAATTTATCTATTATTGGGGTCCAGGCATTCTTATTTAAGCTATTTGGTATCCAAATGGCTTAAATAAAATCATCGGACTGCCTGGGGTCCGAACCCGCGACGTTTGGTATATGAGGTTAGCACTCTAACCTCTACACCAAGCCCCGAGGCCACTTTACTCTTGTACTTCATAGGAAAGATAGAAATGGTTGCTATGGTAACAAAATATAAAAATTGTCTATGTAGGCTATATTAATTTTACATGCCGAGGGGCCTGGCAACAAAGAAGAGCAACAGTGGGGGTTAAGCAATGCCAAGCGCGGCGAAAACTCGGGATTGGTGACCCAAAGGAATCAGCTTGTGGAATATCCCCCCTCCCGGTAGACATTGATTCTATTGGATTTAAGTTATTTAAATAAATTAATAACCCCTAATGGCCTCTAAAGTCGAAAAGGGTTTAAAAAAAAATTGGCATCTTGAATTCTAATATGAAAAAAATAAATAAATTGTATGTCGACACAAAAAAATCTGGTGTCAAAAGCACTGTACACAACTTTCATTATCGAAAAGTAAGAGAAAGTTTTATGCTGTCCGACCAGCAACATCAGATTTTTTTGTTAAAAAAAATATTAATTATCTTTGGTTTCAACTTTTCAAATTCTCCATTTTGATCTTATTTTATTTTAAGCTAAATCAAAGAATTTACTTCACAAAAATCGCAAACATTTTCCCCAACAACCCCTCATAAGGACGCCACTTAATCCTTTAATCTATTAATATTTTTAAAATAAAAAAGTAAAAATTTATAAAAATTTTGATTTTTATGAATTCATATATTTTCGGAATTGAATAGCCTTAGCAAATATGTGAGAGAAAAATAAAATCATTTAAATGATTATTATAAAAAATTTTCAAAGCAAATTAACTGTAATAATTTTTCTAAATTGGGACCCTTCTGCTAATCCCTCTTAAAAATCAGATCTGAGTCGTCAGTCATTTAAGAGTTTAAATAATTGAAAAATAATATTCCACACTTTGGGAAGTTATTTTGTCTCTTCAACCGCCCTTAAAAAATTATTTAAACCACATAGACTTCAAGTTATATTATTTAAATTGTTCCATAGCATGGAGTTTAATCTTATCTTTCAATTTCTGATCCAACCCTCTGCCCGGCCACCAGATGCTGGCGGTGCGGCTAGTAGTAAATAAAATAAAATTTTACTTCTTGTCATCGGTTATTATATAATTAATATTAAAAGCATTATTAAAATAAAATTATTTTTAATCTGAGCCAACCCTCTGAGCGGCCACCAAAGGCGGGCGGTGCGGCTAGTAGTAAATAAAATAAAATTTTACTTCTTGTCATCGGCTATTATATAATATTAAAAGTATTATTAAAATAAAATTATTTTTATTTAATAGGGGGATGAATTTTAGGGATGGATAAATAATTTTTTTTTTTTTTAATTATAACATACAGTAAATATTTATTGAATAAAACTAATGTGAATTTGTAGAGAACAAAGAATTTTATAAAAGAGAATTGTTTTAATAAATTTTACTCAGCCAAAAACATCGGAGATGCAAAAAGGGGGCGCCTCGCATTATTTTTGCCCAGCGTCGAGGTGAAATCAAAAAAATGCGCCTCGCTTTTCTGATTTATATAAAAGCGAGGAAATATTTTCACTTAAATAAAACCCCTACAGAATTTTATTTGTTTCATATATCCTCGCTTTTATATAAATCAGAAAAGCGAGGCGCATTTTTTTGATTTCACCTCGACGCTGGGCAAAAATAATGCGAGGCGCCCCTTTTTGCATCTCCGATGTTTTTGGCTGAGATTTCACTTCTTTTTGTGAAATATTACATTTAAATTTTATTTAATAATTTTTGCTTATTAAATATTAAGTTATCCCATGAATAGATCTTTTAATATGCATTCCAAACAGTAAAAAATAAATACATCGTTTGGTATTAATTCAAAATGATAAACATAGGATTTCACTAAATTTTATAAAATTTTAGGATTTTTATTTTTGTTATGTTGCTAGGATGTAAATACATCGTTTGGTATCCATTCAAAACGATAAACATAGGATTTCACCAAATTTTATAAAATTTTAGGTTTTTTATTTTTGTTATGTTGGTGGAATGTAAATACTTCGTTTGGTATCCATTCGAAACGATAAACATAGGATTTCACCAAATTTTATAAAATTTTAGGATTTTTATTTTTATTATGTTGGTAGGATGTAAATACATCGTTTGGTATCCATTCAAAACGATAAACATAGGATTTCACCAAATTTTATAAAATTTTAGGTTTTTTATTTTTGTTATGTTGGTGGAATGTAAATACTTCGTTTGGTATCCATTCGAAACGATAAACATAGGATTTCACCAAATTTTATAAAATTTTAGGATTTTTATTTTTGTTATGTTGGTAGAATGTAAATACATCGTTTGGCATCCATTCGAAACGATAAACATAGGATTTCACCAAATTTTATAAAATTTTAGGTTTTTTATTTTTGTTATGTTGGTGGAATGTAAATACATCGTTTGGCATCCATTCGAAACGATAAACATAGGATTTCACCAAATTTTATAAAATTTTAGGTTTTTTATTTTTATTATGTTGGTAGAGATGTAAATACATCGTTTGGCATCCATTCGAAACGATAAACATAGGATTTCACCAAATTTTATAAAATTTTAGGTTTTTTATTTTTATTATGTTGGTAAGATGTAAATACATCGTTTGGCATCCATTCGAAACGATAAACATAGGATTTCACCAAATTTTATAAAATTTTAGGTTTTTTATTTTTGTTATGTTGGTAGAGATGTAAATACTTCGTTTGGTATCCATTCGAAACGATAAACATAGGATTTCACCAAATTTTATAAAATTTTAGGTTTTTTATTTTTATTATGTTGGTAAGATGTAAATACTTCGTTTGGTATCCATTCGAAACGATAAACATAGGATTTCACCAAATTTTATAAAATTTTAGGATTTTTATTTTTGTTATGTTGGTAGAATGTAAATACATCGTTTGGCATCCATTCGAAACGATAAACATAGGATTTCACCAAATTTTATAAAATTTTAGGTTTTTTATTTTTGTTATGTTGGTGGAATGTAAATACTTCGTTTGGTATCCATTCGAAACGATAAACATAGGATTTCACCAAATTTTATAAAATTTTAGGATTTTTATTTTTGTTATGTTGGTAGAATGTAAATACATCGTTTGGCATCCATTCGAAACGATAAACATAGGATTTCACCAAATTTTATAAAATTTTAGGTTTTTTATTTTTATTATGTTGGTAGGATGTAAATACATCGTTTGGTATCCATTCAAAACGATAAACATAGGATTTCACCAAATTTTATAAAATTTTAGGATTTTTATTTTTGTTATGTTGGTAAGATGTAAATACATCGTTTGGTATCCATTCGAAATGATAAACCTAGGATTTCCCTAAATTTTATAAAATTTTAGGATTTTTATTTTTGTTATGTTGCTAGGATGTAAATACATCGTTTGGTATCCATTCAAAACGATAAACATAGGATTTCACCAAATTTTATAAAATTTTAGGATTTTTATTTTTGTTATGTTGGTAGCACTTCTTCTTATCACGTTAATCTATTGTATTTCTATCTGAATGGATTTATCCTAAAAATTGTTATTCCATTAGGGATGAAAATTACTAATATTAATAGATATGTTCCTAGATGACGTCATCAGGGAGCAAAATAGTCAAAATTGTCTTTTCGCCATGTTAAAGATAGGACAAATTTGAAATTTTGAATACCTCTCAAAAAGTCACTTTTGATCCAAAATGAAATTTTATATCAAAGGTATCGGGTTTTTGATAGTATCTATTTGTATTTTAAATTTCATCCAAATCGGTCCAGCAGGGAAACCTGTAGCTTTGTCTAAAAATTTGAAAATTGAAGAAAAGAATGAAAAAAAAAAAGAAAAAAAAAAAGAAAAAAAAAAAAAAGGAAAAATAAGAGACTAACTTTTGACCTTCCGAAATCGGCAAAATCTCAACTTTGAGCCTCTGCCATTCTTTTTGGGACTGGAATTTTTTTTTGAATTCGTGCTCAAAATAATCCTTATTTATTCTAGTTTAATATAAAAAAAATTTGGCTCCGATATCTTAAAACCTTTTTGAGATATTCGCCCAGAAAGAGAAAAGTTTCTCAAAAAAATTTTTTCACGTCCCTATCTTTTATTAAGGATTTAAAATCATTCTTGATAATATAGTCTAGGGACGACTCGTCCATCTAAATGCAATGGGCCATTGGCATCTATTGGAATATCAACTAAATGGTAGTATTAAGAGTTTCTTTGCTTTCTTTTGCTTTTTACTTGCTCGGCGACGAGTCGCTCCTGCGACTCTTGATTTTTGGGAGCGCAGAGAATAATTCCTTCAGTTGCTTTCGAGTCGAGTCCTGCCTGAGTCAGCCGCCTGGCTCTCTTAAAAGTGTTTAGTTTCTCTTGTGTTGTGTGTGATATTAGTGCGAATAAGACGCGGTAACCCACCCAACTCATCCCTTATATAAAAGGTAATTAATATTTGCTTGATTATTAACGTGTTAAATTTTGTTCTCTCTCTATTTCGGTAAATATACTAAAACTTTTAAAATAATCCAATTTAATATATTATAATGCTATGATTTATCTCGTGCAACCAAGAGGGGTAGGGGGAGTAGATTAGGGTGTAAATTACCCCTTCTAAAAAGTTAAAATACTCTAAATATCGATTATTTTCGATGTAAAATTTTTTAGTATAAGGGTAAAATTTTTTACTTAAGGCTGTAGTTTGTTCTATCTTCCTCCCTCCCTCCCACCCCCAATCTTTCTTAACAGAGTCATTTTAACATAAACCACTTGAGAGGTGGCAAATTTTTATTAAAGTTTTTTACTCTTTTCTTGAGTAAGTTAGCTAAGAACTCTTTCAACCCTAAATATTAATTACCTTTATCGTTAAAGTTATTTTTTGAGGGAGGAGAGGACAATTACTTTATGTTCGGTATTTAAAAAATTGATAATTTTTATTCAATTTGATATAACATTAATATTAATATTTTTTACTTTCTCTTACCTATGTATATATGTAATATATATATAGAGAGAAAGTATTGGATTCATGTCAAAAATTCGATGTCGAGATTTTGATGGATCTTTACGTTTTGAGGTCCCCTGAATCCAAAAAAGTGGTTTTCGCGACATGGTCTGTCTGTGGGTGGGTGTGGGTGGGTGGGTGGGTGGGTGTGTGTGTGGGTGGGTGTGTGTTCAATTTTAAGCATGAAGGAATTGAGCTATGAGGCTGAAATTTTATATTTAAGTTAATCACCCCCCGGGACCGGAAAAATAAGCTTTTAATCAAAATCGCCCAAAGACTACTAGTACTTTACTGATGTACTTTTTCAGTTTTTTTCGATTTTCTCAAAATTCGCTCTAACGATTTTGATTAAAATTCAAAAATCAATTATTTTTTAGATGCTCTTTCAAATGTATATTCTCGTTTTGCCCTCAAAATTGTTTGAAGCACACTTTACTCTTGTGCTTCATAGGGAAGATAGGAGAAATGGTTGCCATGGTAACAAAATATAAATATTTTCCCATACTTATAAATTTTACATCTGAATTCAAATATTCCCTACTACCGGGAACTAAATACATGTCGACACAAAAAATCTGGTGTGACAAGCACAGAACACAACTTTCGATTACCGAAGGTAAGAGAAAGTTGTGTGCTGTGCGCAGGTCACACCAGATTTTTTAGATATCATGTAATAAAAATGGTCTTAAAGTAATTTTTAGAGGGGAGGGGGGAGGGGGGGAAAAGGGTAATGCCAATTCAAAAGTTCGTCAACTGGATTAAAGAATTTTTAATCATTTAACGGTTTAAAAAAAAAAAAAAATATTATAAACTAAAATGTTCCCATTCAAAAACTTTTACTTTACCAGTCGAAATAATAATCTCTGGGTCTTTTTTTTTTAATATTCTAAATGAAAAAAAAAAAAAAAAACATTTTTGTTTTATATTTAAAATAATATCAATTACTCACTCTCTTTTCAAAAAGAAAATTTATTATTTTTTAGAGTATTTAACTTTCGAAGTGGATCTCATTTGTTCTTTAACTAAATCATAAAGTATAAAAAAAACTTTTCATTTATTTAATTTATATTTATACCCGTGACCCATGCTTCAGAGAGAAGACATGCTTCCCGTCCCAAGCGAGAAAAATTTATTTCATTTAAATTGAGTACAATTCATTTGAAATAAATAGGGATGGGGTTTAAATCGCCTTAGATGCCGAAAAAGACCTTAAAAAAATTAATATTTATATTCAAATTTAACATTGAGATCTCAAACACTGCATCCAAAGGAATCTATTAATATTTTAGAAATTCTAATTAACAATAGCTACAATAGTATAATTGATGATGATGATATTAAAATTGAATTTAAAATAGAAATAAATTCAGATGAATGATTAATCGTGAATAAAAAATATTTCAGAGTTAATATTACTGTGCGGCAAAAAAAAAACCCCGAGATAATTTCTTCAGATTCTTAAGTAAAATTACCTCCTGAATCCAAATATGACCTCTGTTTTCCCCCACTACGTACCGTTTTCGGGGGAGAGTCCCCTACTTATTTCCACCCCTTTTCGTTAATTATAGGGCCATGAATCAAATTTGGAGGGATGAAAAGGAATATTTTAGCCTTAACATTTCTTCAGAAGGTCTAGAGAAGTGAAAAGTTAAAAAACATTAATATTTGGATCAAGGGGGGATGTGGGGGAGGATTTTGTCCCTTAAAATTCAAAAAAATCATTAAAAATGATCGATTTTTTCTGATTTTTTCACAATTTTTTCACTGATTTTCTACATATTCCAGCTGACAGACCCACCTCACCCTTCCTTAAACATCCCTCAACTAAAAAAAAATATATAGGGCAAAGCGGGTGGGGTGTGAGCGATTCCGAAGCCCTTACAAGAAGATGGAAGATTCACAGCTCAGTTGGTCAAATAGGCAAATATGCGGCTATAACTTTAATTTTTTTGGGCCGATCTTTACAAATTTAAAGTTAAATATACGGATTCTTCTATGTCCTTCAATATTTCCAAATTTTATCTAAGGGGGTAGAAATTCAGGGGCGTATTTATGGGGGGGGGGCCGAGGGGGCCCGGGCCCCCCCCGAAATTTCCCAAACACATATACATATATAGGGATATACAGACATCAGCGCAACAAATTTTTCCGCAGGATGGACAACTTTGGTTCCGCAATAGAAAAAATGTTCCCCAAAAAATTTCGTGTGAAAAAAAATATAGTTTCTTGAAAAAAAAAATTTTCCGCAGAAAAATTTTTGAGTTCGAGCCCCGAAAAAAATTTCTATATACGCCCCTGTAGAAATTACTTCTTGTCAAAGTTTGAAAAAAATTATAATCTATGAAATATAAAGTTACACTTTTGTAAATAAATCAGGAAAAATTTATAAAAACAAAATTTATTTAAAGAAAAATCTACTCAAGGGGTACAATTTTTTTTTTTTTTTTTTTTTTGAGAAATACAAGTATGGTAGAAAATCAGTGAAAAAACTGTGAAAAAATCAGAAAAAATCGAACATTTTTAATGATTTTTTTGCATTTTAAGTGGCAAAATCCTCCCCCACATACCCCCCTTGGATTCAAATGTGTGTTTTTTAACTTTTCACTTCTCTAGACCTTCTGAAGAAATGTTAAGGCTAAAATATTCCTTTTCATCCCTCCAAATTTGATTCATGGCCCTATAATTAACGAAAAGGGGTGGAAATAAGTAGGGGGCTCCGTGATGGGGGAAAACGGAGGTCATTTTTGGATTTAGGAGGTCATTTTACTTAAGAATCTGAAGGAATTATCTCGGGGCCGGAAACAAAGTTTCATTTTGGCACACAGTGTTATTAGGCCTTCTATATTTTTTAATTTTTCATAGAACTAGAAAGTTTCTTTCGACTTTCTTTTATTATTATTATTTATTTATTTATTTTATTATCGTTTGATTTGATGAGAGAAAGAATTTATTAAAGATTTTCTTCTCTTTTTCAGATTTGTGTTACCCCAGTGCAAGTGAAATTTGGATCTCAGCTCGACGACTGCAAGTGGAATTTGGACCGACCTCAGCTCTACGAGTGCAAGGAGCTTCGGGTGTCCTGCAACCCCTCACATGGTGAATATTTTATTCACTCATAATATTTATACACACACACTCACACTCACACATATGGGTGATTCTTTTACAAACCGTACACTTTCTGACCGACATGTTTTTGATTTGACTGAAAATTTTTTTACGGGTTCTATATCGAAAAAAAAGATAGCCATCCGCGAGGATTTTCTTTTTTCTTAAATATTTTGGGAAATATCGAGGGTCGAAAATGTGAAAATTGATGATTTTCTGCTTAAACGCTCACTTTTAAAAATTCATATCTCTGGTTCTATTTAAGCTAGAAAAAAACTTTTTTTACCATTTTAAAGCTAAAAGAGTGAACTTTAAGAAAAAAATTGTTCCACCAAAATTTATTAAAGGTTTCACATTGTTATCAACAATTGAAATCTTTAAATCGATTTTTAACAATGGGGCCCCAAATGTATTACTTTTTTATTATAACCATCGCATTCTACGTAAAATTCTATACCGATAACGGTTTTTTAATCGATGGAGAATCAATTAGTACTATTGAAAAAAACTCCCGCCAAGTACTCTCATGCGGTAAAATGACGTCATATCAAAAAAAAGAAAAGAAATTTCGGGGGTATTGAACCACTCTTTCTAAAACAATATTTAGATTTAATGGAGCTTTTATGGTCTTGTAGCTATGCGTTGCACAAGTAGGGCTATTTTTCGATTTTTTTTTGCCTAAAAAATGAGGGTTTCGAGAAAAAAACTAATTTTCGAGTTAATTACTCGGGATTTTTTATTCATTCTATTAGAGTTTTTCTTCCTGCACAAATCGACATCTCATTTAGTCTGATCTGATTAGCCGTTCGGAATCTACAGGGGTTTAAACTTTCAAATTAGAATTTACCGCAGCGCGGTAAAATAAAATGATAGGAAAAAAATAAATGGTGAAATCTTTTGCTGAAAACTCAATCTTTCTAAGCGTATATTCCTCATAATTATACCTCTTAAGACAGAGGAGTTATTCAAGCCGATAAACTTTTTGCGCTAGGACATGCACGAAAAAGTTTATCGGCTTGAATAACTCCTCTGTCTTAAGAGGTATAATTATGGGGAGTATACGGTTAAAAATAATGAGTTTTCAGCTAAACATTTCACCATTTATTTTTTTCCTATCATTTTATTTTACCGCGCTGCGGTAAATTCTAATTTGAAAGTTTAAACCCCTGTAGATTCCGAACGGCTAATCAGATCAGACTAAATGAGATGTCGATTTGTGCAGGAAGAAAAACTCTAATAGAATGAATAAAAAAATCCCGAGTAATTAACTCGAAAATTAGTTTTTTTCTCGAAAACCCTCATTTTTTAGGCAAAAAAAAATCGAAAAATAGCCCTACTTGTGCAACGGATAGCTACTTGACCATAAAAGCTATATTAAATCTAAATATAGTTTTAGAAAGAGTGGTTCAATACCCCGAAATTTCTTTTCTTTTTTTTTGATATGACGTCATTTTACCGCATGAGAGTACTTGGCGGGAGTTTTTTTCAATAGTACTAATTGATTCTCCATCGATTAAAAAACCGTTATCGGTATAGAATTTTACGTAGAATGCGATGGTTATAATAAAAAAGTAATACATTTGGGGCCCCATTGTTAAAAATCGATTTAAAGATTTCAATTGTTGATAACAATGTGAAACCTTTAATAAATTTTGGTGGAACAATTTTTTTCTTAAAGTTCACTCTTTTAGCTTTAAAATGGTAAAAAAAGTTTTTTTCTAGCTCAAATAGAACCAGAGTTATGAATTTTTAAAAGTGAGCGTTTAAGCAGAAAATCATCAATTTTCGCATTTTCGACCCTCTCTATTTCCCAAAATATTTAAGAAAAAGAAAATCCTCGCGGATGGCTATCTTTTTTTTCGATATAGAACCCGTAAAAAAATTTTCAGTCAAATCAAAAACATGTCGGTCAGAAAGTGTTCGGTTTGTAAAAGAATCACCCATATACAAATTCACCAAATATATTATCTTTTTTATTTCTATTCTAATTTCTTTTTTTTTTTTTTTACAGAACCAGAGAACTCCGAGAGGGTACAAAGGTATGGTTTAGCAAGGTGCAAGGATATTAAAGGGGCTAGGATAGAATGGCTTTTTAGGATGTTTTTTTTTCAGCTGGCCCAAAAATTAACTTTAATAAAAATATCAATATTTAATTATTTTTTAAAATATTAAATACTAATATTAAAATTAAAAAAAATTAATTTCATATATCAACGTGAATATCGTTCATTTTAGGCTCCTCTTGGATATTCGTTGTTGTCATTAGCTTTAGGCAGCTGTATTTAGTACGTTTTGTTAGGGCTCCTTGGTTGTATTTTAATTTAGGGTCCAAAAGAGAGCTAAAATGAATTATATTTTCTTTGATTTGTTCCACGAACGATTCATAAGGAGATGCGGTCAGATCTGATTGAAAGATCGAAGCCCAGGTTCTCAAGTGTTCTTGTTTTCCGCGAAAAGACGTCTTTATGATGCATTGGGAGTCTGATGTTTTTGTATCTTTGAGGGTGGATTTGAGGTGGCTCTATGAGTAAAGCGAGTCAGGGAGGGATGTCGTTTTTCCAGGGATAGCCTGGATGTAAATAACGCATACCCTTAAGGCCAGGGACAGGCCCGAGGGCCCCGCCGATCTGATGGTGGGGACCGGGTATATACAATTACAATTCGTTCGTATTTCTAATTAGGCTAGGTAGGATCTCTTTCAGCCCCCTGGTCTCTCGTTTACTCGTAATCCAAATCACGTTCATTCTCACTGATATGAATTCTTCAGACACCCGGTTTATAAATCTTTTTTACATAAAGAAAAACTTTAATCGCGATATTTTGGAGTAGCAATAGATGACTTTTTCCATTGAAACTATCCAACGGAAATTGTGATTTTCTTTTTATAAATTGTTTGAAAAAAGTGATTTAGTGAAGAAGAAATGGTTGAAATACAAAGTTTTTCATTGAAACTGTGATTTTAGTTAAATTAATTCCAAGGTGAGTATAAAATAAATAACTTCAGAATCTCAAGTATTTCTTGTGTCATTGTTACAATTCATATTAATTTCGTGCTTTCTTTTGTTTTAGGATCAACAAATCAAAACACAAATAGTTGAATAAATACTGTTTATATAATATTATAATCATCATATCATACTATAATATAAAGCGAATTTTTGACATGATCGCAATACTTTCTCACTATATATTAACTATTAACTATTTATTTAACTCTAACAAAAATAAATATAAATATTTGACGTATTTTTTCCCCTAATAAATTCCGAAGAAAAAATTATTTATCTTTATAAATTTCCAATTGGAACTATTCTAACTCCCCTCTCCTTTTAAAAGTCTTCGATTGCATGGATCCTTTAATGATCGCCAATCGTAATTGTTGTTATATATACGGTATGTAGTAATGGCGCTTGTATAGAAAAAATCTGGTGTGACTGGCGCACAGCACACAACTTTCTCTTACCTTCGGTAATCGAAAGTTGTGTACTGTGCTTGTCTCACCAGATTTTTTGTGTCGACATGTATTTAGTTTCCGACAGTAGGGTACATTTGATTTTCAAGATGTAAAATTTATAAGTATGGCAAAATATTTATATGTTGTTACCATGGCAACCATTTCTCCTATCTTTCCTATGAAGCACAAGAGTAAAGTGGTCTTCAGAAGATTTCAATCACAAAATGAGAATATACAATTTAAAGAGCATCTAAAAAATAATTGATTTTTGAATTTAAAAAAAAATCGTTGGAGCAAATTTTGAGAAAATCGAAAAAAACTGAAAAAGTACATCAATAAAGTACTAGTATTCTTTGGTCGATTTTGATTAAAAGCTTATTTTTCCGGTCCCGGGGGTGTTTAACTTAAATATAAAATTTCAACCTCGTAGCTCAATTCCTTCATGCTTAAAATTGAACACACACCCACCCCACCCACCCACCCACCCACCCCAGACAGACCATGTCGCGAAAACCACTTTTTTGGATTCAGGGGACCTCAAAACGTGAAGATCCATCAAAATCTCGACATCGAATTTTTGACATGAATCCAATACTTTCTCTCTATATATATATTACATATATACATAGGTAAGAGAAAGTAAAAGGGAGTTTCATCCTATCTCTCTCTATATGAAGAAAGTTAGCCAAAGCCCTTCATTTCCAAATTTTTTGAATAGATCATGTCAAGTTAAATAATAATGACTCAATTGGAATCCACAACAAATACAATGGCTTATTCAGATCAATATTCTTTTTCCTCTTTTCTCTCATTTTCTCTCTCTCTCTCTCTTTAAATAAGATTCAATTTCAATTTAAAATAAGAGAAAGTAATATAATCTAAAGTTAATTAAACAAAAATAAGCATTACGGTCCGACCGAAACAAGATTTTCAACCGAAACCGAATTTCGGCCGAACCCGTAACCGAAACAGAAACTTGTATTTCCTATACAAAATTCATATCATATTACTTTTTTTTTTTTGAATTTTTTTCCGCCCTGGAAGTTTTTTTTTCCTCTCCCGTGAAAATCATTTTACCTTTTTACTTTCTCTTACCTATGTATATATGTAATATATATATAGAGAGAAAGTATTGGATTCATGTCAAAAATTCGATGTCGAGATTTTGATGGATCTTCACGTTTTGAGGTCCCCTGAATCCAAAAAAGTGGTTTTCGCGACATGGTCTGTGTGTGTGTGGGTGGGTGTGTGTGTGTGTGGGTGTGTGTGTGTGTGTGTGTGTCTGTGTTCAATTTTAAGCATGAAGGAATTGAGCTAAGAGGTTGAAATTTTATATTTAAGTTAAACACCCCCCGGGACCGGAAAAATAAGCTTTTAATCAAAATCGGCCAAAGAGTACTAGTACTTTACTGATGTACTTTTTCAGTTTTTTTCGATTTTCTCAAAATTTGCTCCAACGATTTTTTTTAAAATTCAAAAATCAATTATTTTTTTAGATGCTCTTTAAAATGTATATTCTCATTTTGGCATTGAAATCTTCTGAAGACCACTTTACTCTTGTATTTCATAGGGAAGGATAGGAGAAATGGTTGCCATGGTAACAAAATATAAATATTTTCCCATACTTATAAATTTTACATCTGAATTCATATGTTCCGTACTGTCATGTCGGGAACTAAATATATGTCGACACAAAAAATCTGGTGTGACAAGCACGGAACACAACTTTCGATTACCGAAGGTAAGAGAAAGTTGTGTGCTGTGCGCCAGTCACACCAGATTTTTTTTAGAGAGAAAATTTTTTCCGCCCCTTTTCTACAGGGCGAAAAATTTTTTTCAAGTGCAAATCATTTGACCCTTTTTTTTTGTGTGTGCGAGTCTCATCCCATCTTTTAAGACTCAGGTTTTCGGCTACTTTTTGGCCGAAACCGAAACCAGGATTTTTGACCGAAACCGAATATTCGGTCGGTTCCTAATTACTACCAATAAAAGATACCATTCCTCTCTAGACTTCTTATCTTGCAATTTAATGTCTTCATCATGAAAAATTTAATTTGTTTATAGATACAATAACACTACTGGTATATCTGTTAAAAAAAAAAACTCCACCGGTGTATTGTTAGCGCCACTATTAACAATCTAGAGATTTGTGCCTTGAGCTTAGATATTTGCAACGACTGTACCTAAAAAATAATTTTATGCACTTTTAAATGAAGATAAACGAAATTTTTTTCCTGAAAACTTCAAATTTGAAATGTGTAAAATTTATTACCTTAACTTTCTCTAACAAGGAAACATTTTATTTAATGTTTTTGTCAGGAAATAATCATCCATCACTTCGGCATTCAAATGTCCCAAAATACGTACGATTAAAACTTATCAATAATTAATTATATGCGAGTTCTCTAATAAAAAGAGTTTTTAATTTATTTGTCTAATTTATTAGACATGTTAATATGCGGGAATTATATTTTTTTATTTCAAGTGTTGAGTGGTTTAATCATTAATTAACGCTCTGATTGATAGCATTTTCTAATTCAATATACCATAAATTTTGATTTGTTTTAAAATTTCATTTCAGAAAACTCATACATAGTACGTTTCTCATCAAGTACTACAATCTAGGGCTTGATTCCAAAATTAGGGTGATCATACTTACCGTCTTGAACGGGACAGTACCGTTTTTTTCATATTTCTCGACCTTACTATCGTTTTAATAAAAATGTCAATTTTGTCTCATTTTTAACAAAATATAGTTTTTACAGAAAACTAAACCGCGTCTTAAATTTCTCGTAAGACTTTATGCTTTGAAATACGTAAAATTAATTCCTCCCTTTTAAAATTCGCATTAAGGAGCGTGAGAAGTTTTATGATAAGGTGTTGAAAGATCAAAATTTGCTGCGCAATACACACCTAGTTTCTAACTAGAGTAAAAAATAAATTTTTTTTGTGTTTTACAATTTTTTCGCGATCCAGCAAAATATTTCTACGACCTAGAGCCGGGTCGCGACTGTGAAAACGCAGTTGTCTATAGCAGCTGTTCCCAACCCGTGGGCTGCGGCCTACTTGTGGGCCGCGGGCTGATTGGAACTGGGCCGCGGACGTCTAATGAAAGATAAATTATAATTAGAGAGAGGAAAAAAAGTCTTTCGATTTTTGTCACTTTTGAGACTTTTCCAGAAACGTTTTTTGACATTTTCAAAAACGACTTTTGCGACTTTTGGGCGCTTTTTTGCCTGTCAGAGACTTTTTTTGAAAAAAAAGCGACTTTTTTCAAATTTTTTAATATAATATGCTTTTTTTTTAATTTTGCATTTTGGGCTGAGGCCATTGAGTTTTTTTCTTTTTTTAAATTTATTTATGGTATTTTTCGGCATCGAGGCATTTAGACCCGGTTCCTATTTATTTCAATTGATTTGTATCCAATTCAATTAATATATAAGGTTTTCGGAGAAAAATACACCAGCGGTTGCTTTCTACATTAAAATAATTTATTTTGCAAATATTTCGGTTCGCCTACGCAATCCATCTTCAGTGGATCAAATTATACATATGTGTATCGTGAGTAATAGAACTTGCGTTCGCCAAGCGGGTCACTGTCAGAAACTATTTTTTATGTAAAAAGGAATTTTAACCAATTTTATCAGGTTCTTACATGTATAGTTTTTCCCTCAGTGTCAAAAGCATCCTCTAAATGTAGAATGGCTCTCATATTTTTCATATATTTTTTATAATTTAAAATACGCTCCACAGTGGATATTTAAAAAATTTCAATTAATTATTATACCACATCCTCAAATTTCAATTAATTTTTACTTTTCCTTATCTTAATATGCATATTAGGGTGGTCCTGATCCATAGAGCTCATATTTTTTCCATCGCCTTTGAACTTTGAGAATTTCCAAGATTTTCCTAAAACTTTAAGCATTCCCTTTGTTTTCGTCCACAAGGGACTAAATTAATTTGAAATTACAATAAAACTAGAAATGTATTATTTAGAATCTTTTATTGCTTAAAATTACCTCAAATAATACATAATTAATAGAACGAATAGGGAGAGATTTAAATTGTTTCATCTGTCAAAGTTCCTCAGCATAAATCTGTTCATACTGCTATTTCTTTTTCATTTCATATTTATTTGTCAATCGTATTTTTCAGTTCGATTATATAAAATTATATTTAACAAATGTGTGAGTAGTTTACTGTTTAGTCAAATCCGAATTGAGATATTCATAAATATCAATATCTTATTCAAATGAATAGGTCTCGAAAATTATTTAAATAAAATTATACAATTTGTCCTAATTATCAAAAGAAATTGTACAGTGCTTCAAGACTGTAGGCCTATTTCTTTTACTTTTTCATATTATTAATT
The DNA here is from genome assembly GCA_023213315.1 of Euborellia annulipes. NCBI lineage: Eukaryota > Metazoa > Arthropoda > Insecta > Dermaptera > Anisolabididae > Euborellia > Euborellia annulipes. The sequence continues at coordinate 5,418 of JAKCPI010003913.1, read as the reverse complement.
CTTAAACTTGACATTGACTTTTTAGAGACTTTTATTTGCCAAACCAACTATTTGACTTTTAAGGCGACTTTTTTCCAAAAATAAGAGACTTTTTTCCGCTCTCTACTTATATCTAATATTAAAAATTAACGAGCTTCTTCAACTTTAGTTTCTTGAAATATTAAACTGTTTGTTTGTTTGTTTAGTGCGATTTAATTTTCATCCAAATATTGAGGCATAAAACAAGAAAATAGCATTGACTTTTTTCAAACCTGACCCATAGTTTTTAAGATTGCTTTTTGTCCTTAATACAAATAAATACAATAATATAACTAGTAATAATCCGTTGGTGTCATATGAGGTTAATATGTAAAAATGTAGGTCAGGTCTTGAAGTATCAGGAACCCCCGAAACGTCGAATAAACTTTGTTTTATTTCAACATTGACTGTCTACCCTACCACATTGAAATATTTTACTTTCCATAAAATATATTTGCTAAAAAAAATGCATTAAGCCTAATAGAAATAATTTAAGAATTATTTAATGAAAAAGCGGGTTAATTAATTTATTTTTTACATTTGTAACTTTCTGTTAGCCTATATCAGGGAGGTATATAGAAATTTTTTTCGGATGGGGGGGGGGGGCCCGAACTCATTTTTAAATACCCCCTCCCCCATACACAAAAATATTTTTAAAATACCAGATATACCCCCGAGGGCCCCGGGCCTTCCTCTCAAAGACAAATTTTGATTACATTTTTTTTAAATCGAAATTTTTATTAATTATTATTAGTAAAAATATTAATTTTTCTTAAATAAATAATTTAGGAATTTAATCAGAGAATTAAATGCAAGTAAGACAACGCAAGGTTTTTTTTTAGGAATTCACTTTTTTTAATTTTCATCCTTTTTCAGATTTTTTTTTTTTTGCGTATTGGACATGTAGGCCTACTTACCTTGTTAATATAGGACAGCTACAAAAGTTGACTTAGACCTTTAAATAAGTACAGGCCGACCCAGTCATAAATAAATTAACCCGTTTTTTCATTTAATAATTTTTGAATTATTTCTTTTAAATTAATGAATTTTTTTTTAGCAAATACGAGTTAATAATTGAAATTATTTAAAATTTTTGACATTTGGTCCTATCACGAGTACCCAGAGTGTCCCAAACTGATTGCAACGTGATATTAATATATTAGAGTCATTTACAAAATTGTCAAGTCAATATTAAAATTTCTTTTTTTTTTTTTGAATCACTAAGAAAAAAAAAATTAAAAAAAACTATTATCAGTTAAGTATTTTAAAGTGATTTTTGCGTCACTTTACACTATAAATATTAACAAATAATACAAAAAAAAACTTATCATGAAATAAAAATCGATCAGAGTTTAAGTTGTTTTAATATTTAAAAGTCGGCTCGAGTCAATTGCGAGATAATCGGATGCGATTTTCTCATGTTATCAGTTGCTCACCGCGCAACGTGCTCTTGGCAAACGCAAACACGTCACCCTTATCACTCGATAACTGATTGACAATTTAATACCTGAAAGGATAACATTTTGACAAGCAAGCAACATTATTTGTCGGCTATCACCCTAGATAATGGGCCTAACATGAGTAGCCAAACAGAGAGCTCGAGAGCCTAATTCCGAATACCAAATTGATTGCTACCTGATATTAATATTATGGAGTCATTTACAAAAAAAAAAAAAAAAACTGTTATAAATCATTTAAGGATTAAATTTAACAACTCACTTATCTGAAGATCTTGTGAGATGACATAATATATAAACAAAAAATTGTTCTTTCCATGAGTTATTAATAAAAATAAAAAATATTTTTATTACACCTTTTTATCATTTGTGAAATTTTATAATCCATTTTTCATTCGCTTCCTAGTTTAAAATTTGACACTTGATTATTGATTGTTTTCTAAAAAAAAAAAAAAAAAAAAAAAACATTTGGATAGTTTCCTCACTTACCTAAAAAAAATGTTATTTGGAAAGTTGCTTAATAATTAATCTTCCTCTTATAAAAAGTGATTTAATTATTAAATATATAGTAACATACCAGCTAAAATTTGGATGACAAAAAGGGCCACAATTAAAACAAAACTTTCTCTCTATATATATTTCATATATAGGGTAAGAGAAAGTAAAAATCTTATAACTTTGCGAGATGAGTTTGTGTTTGATTGGGCCAAAATTGCACCCCCTGGAGTCGAACCCAGGGGCGGATTAAAGGGGGGGCGAGGGGGCGATCGCCCCACCCCCCGAGAAGAAATTCACAATGTTATAAAAACTAGTAGGCCTAATCTAAAGAAATTATGATTTCCGAGCCTTAATTTCAATTGAATTTGTTACCAATCAATTTAAATAAATAGGAAAGGGGTCTCTAAATGGCCATAGATGCCCACAAAGTCCTTAAATAAAAAAAATAAAAAAATAAAAAAAATAAAAAAAAAACCGCCCCCCCCCGACAAAATTGCATTAATCCGCCACTGGTCGAACCAGGACCTCCAGGTCGGCGACCTAGGAAGTCCGTCAGCCACAAAAACGTGGAGGTCTTAGTTCGACTCCAGGGGGCGCAATTTTCGCCCAATCATACACAAATTCATCAAATTTGTTATCTTAAACGATCTTATGACTGGCTTGTTTATACAGTCTATTTTCTCTTTCTAAATTAAGCAGGAACATCATAAAAAATCTGGTGTGACTGGTCGCACAGCACACAACTTTCTCTTACCTCCTTTAATCGAAAGTTGTGTTCTGTGCTTTGACATCAAATTTTTTTGAGTCGACATATATTTAGTTTTTGACATTACGGTACATTCGAGAGATGTAAAATTTACAAGTATGAGAAAATATTTATATTTTGCTACCATGGCAACCTTTTCTCTCTTTCCTATTATGTACAAGAGTAAAGTGGTATTCAGAATATTCCAGTGGCAAAATGAGAATATACATTTTAAAGAGCATCTAAAAAATAATTGATTTTTGAATTTTAATCAAAATTGTTAAAGCGAATTTTGAGAAAATCGAAAAAACAGAAAAAGTGCATCAGTAAAGTACTAGAACTCTTTGGCCGATTTTGATTAAAAGCTAATTTTCACGTTCCCGGGGGGGGGGGGGGGTGTTTAACTATAAAATTTCGGCCTCATAGCTCAATTCCTTCATGCTTAAAATTGAACACAGACAGACCATTTTTTTTGATTCAGGGGATCTCAAAACGTGTATATCCATCAAAATCTCGACATCGAATTTTTGACATGAACTCAATACTTTCTCTCTCTCTTTATATATATTAACATATACATATAAGGTAAGAGAAAGTAATAAATTGTTTCGTTTTATTTCTGTTTCACTTCTGCCTTTTCCACTTTTATAGCTATAACAGGCATAATAGATTTACCCATAAATTATAATTTTTATTACTAATAAAAAGACAAATTGAAATGATAAAAATCTGGTGTGACTGGTCGCACAGCACACAACTTTCTCTTACCCATTGAAATAAATTTGAATAGATTTAATTAAAGTGACCAAATGAGGAAACTTAAATATAAAATTTCAACCTCCTAGCTCATTTCCTTCCTGGTCAAAAATGTCCACACAGATACACAATCAGACCAATTTGCGGGACCCACTTTTTTGGACTCAGGGGACCTCAATACGTGTAGGGGAGAGGGCGGGACATTGGGACACGAGGCACATTGGGACATTCGAATTTTAGCTCTACTAAATATAAAGTTTGAGTTGTACTCTTTGACCGTTAGGGTGCATTAAGTACCCGTTTTATTAAGAAAAAATTTTCTATAATAAAATGGGCACATTTAGTAGAGCTAAAATTCGAATGTCCCAATGTGCCTCGTGTCCCAATGTCCCGCCCTCTCCCCTATATTCATCAAAATCTCGACATCGAATTTTTGACATGATCGCAATACTTTCTCTCTATATATTTCATATATAGGGTAAGAGAAAGTAAAAAAAAAATCTTTGATTCATTGTTGAGAAAAATAACCATGTAATACATTTTTGTTGTACATATCTAGTAAGGGCATATGTTTTAATAGGAGAATTAAATTCACAAGGTTTTCTGTTTCAATAATATATTAATTTGATATTAACACTTTATACGTATTTCGACACCATATGTGTCATCTTCAGAAGCGAATTACATACGTAGTACATACATAGTATGTAATTCGCTTCTGAAGATGACACATATGGTGTCGAAATACGTATAAAGTGTTAATATCAAATTAATATATTATTGAAACAGAAAACCTTGTGAATTTAATTCTCCTATTAAAGCATAATGTTTCAACTAGAGCCAACGGTTACCAGTTTAAAATTAATTAATAAGGGCATATGATTTGCAAAGTTTTAGAAGTAGGCCGAGAGTTAGGCATAATTATTTATCCTTTGTAAGTCTATTTATTTCAGCGTGATCAACATTATTGTCCTCCATGCTACGATTTTGTTTTCCTTGTTAAATGCCTCCTCATTTGGTCACTTTAATTATGTCCGATCCAATTTCTTTAATTTATGACGACTGATTCAGTGAGTGACGTGTCTTGCAATTGGGCGGTTCTCAAACTGGCTAAAAAATGACTCGCGGGGGTCATTAAGGGAGACCCACTCGTTGAGGAGGAGGAGCTCATGTCAAATGGATTAATCGTTTCTTTATTCTCCCATCTGGTTGATTTCCGAATCCACTTCATGGGAGAGAGAAAATCTCTATCTCTATATATATAAAGAGAGAACTCACTGACTGACTTACAATCATCGCACAGCCTAAACTGTAAGGCCTAGAAAGTTGAAATTTGGCATGTAGATTACATTTGTGCCCTAGGCGTCATTTAAGAAGCCATTTTTCGAAATTCCAATTTTAAGGGCCCCAAATGGTCATTTATGTGTGAAATTTTGACTTTTTTTTATTAATTTCTGAACGAAAAAGACACAATCATCGCACAGCCTAAACTGTAAGGCCTAGAAAGCTGTAATTTGGCATGTAGATTACTTTTATTGCGTAGGCGTCATTTAAGAAGCCATTTTCCGAAATTCCAATTTTAAGGGCCCCAAATGGTCATTTATGGGTAAAATTTTGACTTTACAATAATTTCTAAACCAAAAAAGATATCAATTTGGTTTCTTCGCTAAAACCTTCTTTAGATAAATATCTAAATTCGTTGTTTCAGGGTTTTTTGAAATTCGGCCCCTAAGTACCCCAAATCGCCAATTTAGGGAAAAACAATATATTTAAGAGTAAAATTTTGATCTTCATTAATTTCTAAACCAGAAGAGATATCGATTTGCTTTTTTCACTTAAACCTTCCTTAGATAAATATCTAAATTCGTTGTTTCAGGGTTTTTTGAAATTCGGCCCCTAAGTACCCCAATTCGCCATTTTTGTGAAAAATTCGGATTTTCTAAC
>JAKCPI010003909.1:0-14269 GCA_023213315.1 Euborellia annulipes | reverse complement strand
ACAAAGCTCTAACTAGTTAATAAAATGATTATGTCAAATATGACAGTTCAACTAATTTATCAATGTCTTAATTATTTCAGGCGAATTTACCTAAATAAATATATAATTACGGAGCTCTAAATGGACTTACACAATTATTATAATTAGTCATATGATAAAAATCATTTAATTTCTTAAATTATGAACCAGCTTTCTCTATTTCTATGAAAATTGAACTTACACCAATAATAATTCATAATCATTAAGTACGCAATTTCTTTATATACTTTTACATTTTTAAGATATTATATAGTAACTGGTTCTGAAAATAAAAAGTTTGCTTGTTACTAAATTAATCCTCAAATATCTCATTAAAAAATAAAAAAAAAAACTCCATATATTTAATATTGGAAGTTTTCTATAGCTGGTTAATTGATCTAGTAGAAGGAGAATAAAAAGAGGAAGCAGCTAATTATATTAGACGAGTGTAGGTGTGGCAGTTAAAATAAAGATAAAATTATATTTTCGTTTATTTTTTCCCTAAAATTTTGACTTTTCAATCCTGTTTAGGACCTTCTTCGGAGCATTAGGGCTGTCATCATCAATTTCAATTTTAACATTTCACCTGTATTAATACCGTTGGTTTATATTTAGTAGTTTATAATTATTAGAAAATCATTATTCATTTACAAGTTTTTCTGTACTGGCTGAGTATTAACTATCAATAATGGAGTGGAGTCAGCCAAGGGAAAGAATAAAAAACAATTTTTGGAACGAAGTTCTTTAACACGGTTTACGGGTGAATCGGGAGAAAATGTAACGTAACAAAAACGCGTTCCCAGCGCCCGAGCGACGGCGGAGGAAGGCGAGATTAGCCGAAGTCTATTCCGTCTATTTAAATAATATTCATATTAATTCTGAGTTGAAGAAAAGGCGTGAGGAACTTCCGTTCCTGCCGGGGGGTCCTACGACCCCAGACGTTTGATTTTTTCTGTCGAGGTTTCGAGCGCCAATCACGCTCTTCTTCGGGACAGTCTAATGTCAATTTTTACGGATAATAGTAAAATGAGTATCATTTGACATCAATAAACTGAACTTAAATTAACATTAACAATGTAAGATTTGTTCATTTTTTGATTTAACCAATGATTTTAATATTAAAACATGCGTGTGAATGCAAGGTACTTGTACATAATTTAAGTTCAGTTTATTGATGTCAATTGATACTAATTTTACTACTAACCGTAAAAATTAACATTAGACTGTCCCGAAGAAGAGCGTGAAACGTCGACAGAAAAAAAATCGTTTTTTATTCTTTCCTTGACTAACTCCACTCCATTATTTATATATGAAGGGACTAAAAAAAAAAATAAGACCAATATCTTATAATTTTGTTGACCATGAGGGTGTGGGGGAAGAGATGAACACTGAATGCGACAGGAGATTGGAATTCTCTACTATATAATTTTATTAAATACATTTAAGTTAATAATAAATAAAAAAAAATATAATTAACTTTTTTTTCACCCATGAAAATCTAAAAACTTTTTTAATTTAATAAAATGAGTTAAGTTTTTACGAATTTTTTTTTTTTCATATAATACATTCTCTTGTGAAAGATTATGTTATAATGTGAGTTTTTATTTCATGTTTGAAATAATCAAAAGCTTTACAGTTCTCTTCACACGGTAGAAATCCAACCATGGCTCAATTCATTTAAGCCATTAATTTTCAAAGTTTTTTTTTTCGCACATTTCAAAAACTTTATGCATATACACGCGATGTACAAATATTTTCAAAATTAGCTACGACATTTAAGAAGAAAAAATATGAATTTAATCTTTTTAAAGGCGGAAAAATAATTTTTCATTTCTAATTTTTTTTTTCCCCATCTCAAGAAGAAATAGCGTTAATATTTACATTTTTAAGAGATCCTTTTATATAGGCCTACTGTATGTCAAGTGCTTCATAAACTAAGAGATAGAGATTCGCTTCCTGAGTAATTAAATTGCATATCTATCAACTATTTTAAATAAATATGAATGGAAATCCAAAATATAAGATATTTTTTGTGCTGGAAATCAAAAAATTTGTTTGTTTTTTCTAGAGAATTTTTAGTTAATTCATTAATTAATTATTTAATTTGAATTTTGTTAGGAAATTAATTTTTTAATAGCTATTAAAATTTGATTATTATTTTGGCTATTATATTGAAAATGTACTATTATTAAATATAGTAAATTCCAATTGTTTTAATGGCTTCTATAACAAGAATAATAAGAATGCAACAGTATTACAACTTTAATTAATCATACAAAAATAAAATTTTTATACGATCTAATAAATTTATTTTTATTTTATTAAGTTTTCGCTCATTTTGTTTTATTCAAATCGTAAAAAAAAAAAATTGTGAATATAAAAGTTATTTTCTGATTAATAATAATATCGTTCATTCACACTAACGTTAAGTAAATATTAAATTAATGGTTTTGTAATTCCGATTGACTCGCCTTGAGCATAGGCAATCTATATTCTTAGTTGTTTTTTTTTTTTTTTTTTAAACATTCACACTTTTTTCACATTCATACAGTCTTTTCGGCAACTTAGGCCATATAAGACTGACGATAACCGTTGTAGAGAATATATCTATTGTGGGGTCAGGCATTTCTATTTAAGCCATCTGGTATCCAGATGGCTTAAATAAAATCATCGGACTGCCTGGGTCCGAACCCGCGACGTTTGGTATAGGAGGTAGGCGCGCTACCTACTACACCAAACCCGGGGGCTCTTAGTTGTTTTATAGGTAGCCTGAAAACCAACTCATCTTTTTCAACTCGATTTTACTTATTTAATTCTCATATTTGGTTATGATCTTATTTCATTAAAGTCGAAATGTTTCACCCAATTTCAGGGTTTATTTACATAAAGACACATACTTTTACATTTCTCTATCAAATAATATCTTCAAATATCTTCTAAACATTTTCTAAAGAAATAATTTCTTTTAATAATACTCTATAATAGATTGAGTTGAATTTTAATGCGATTAGCAAACTCACTCAAAAAAGGACTTTTTAATCGTGAGGAATTTTATTCATCTTTTTAGTTTGAAATTTCAAACTTTTGGCATTGTGAGGCATCTCTAACTCCAATCGGACGGAAATGTTAAATTTCTGTTTTTAACTATTGGCATATTTTTTTGGAGTACCGTGGTTTAAAAAATACTAAAAAATTCATAATTATGGAAACATAAATTTACTATTGAATTTTAATTTTCACTCAAAAACTAGCACTAATTCGGTAAAAATAAAATTAGTTTTGAAATCAACAGCCTCAAAATACCCGGCGTTACTACTTGCTTTAGTGATTGTTGAGCAGATTTTATAGCCTATCGTACATCATGAAGTTTGAGACTGAGCAAGTAATTAGCTTATCTTAGTTTCCAAACAATCCTTAAGCATCAAGATCAAGTAAAAATTTGAATTAAAATTAGAAAAAAAATTATATTGAAAAAAACTCAGCAATGTAGCTAAAATAGTGCATCTCTTAGTTTAAAATATATCCATCAGAAATTTGCTATCATACACAGATTGGAAATTACAGATTCCAATGCATGCTTATTAATTTTATAAATTTTTAATAATAATTTTCTTACTAAAAATCATGATTGGATTAAATTTGAAGTTTTTATATAAATCTGAAACATCAAATTTTGTTCGATTTTATTTGGAATACCACAATATATAATTTAGTATAACTGTTGTCAATGAGATGTAAAGCTAAATGTACAAATTTCTGTCTTTATTTTTAACTATTTTTGCAGCGCTATCTATTAATTGGGCATTTATACAGTACTCCGTTGGATAGCCTATCTTATTTAGGAAATGAATACAGTAAATAAATAAATAAATAACAAGGTGATTTAGTTTTGCTATTCTGTGATAAATTAAATTTAATTAATTAATTAATTAATTTTTGAGGCTAATTTTAAAGAGAAAGGATATTGAAAAAATACTAATTATTTATTTAGGCTTATACTATGCTGTTTATTTCGGCGATTAATATAAAGACTTATTAGAGGATAATCATTACTTCATTAGTGAGATTTGAGTTCTACAGCTCTGACTCTAATGAATATCCACACTAATGAACTCGGATTCGCACCCCATATTGATTTTCCTAATTTAAAGTGTAAACGAGCTTAAATATATTTTAAATAGGAATCTTTGATTAGTGCGATAAAAAGCTTAATGCTCGCTTAATTGATTTGGTTTTAATTTCATTAAAAAGGAAAAAAATATCGTGTTACTTAATCAAGATTATTTTACTTCTATTTACTTTTAAAATGATAGTATTTAAATGAGCTTTATTAAAGCTTGAGTTTTTAGACTCAGCTCAATATCTTTTGCTAGTGCCCAAGCTATTTTCTTCTCGTTTCTAATTCAAAATTTTTTCTTTTCTGAAAACATTATTTTTAAAACTTGTTTATTTTTTTCTCTCGAGAATTATCGCCCTTTCAAATACGATGAGTGCAACCTTCGGTACAACGAATAGGAACTTCAGTAATTAAATTCAAATGGATGTATTTTTCTTCAGTAACTATTCAGAGCCCGGGAATGCGCATTTCAATATATAGGCCTACGTGTGGGAGATTGAGAAAAGGTGGCTTAAGGAATTCTATTATTAGGTTATAACGCTATCATCATCATATCGCCTGCTGAGAATCATAGTGACGAAAGTCCGAAATTTCGAGAAAAGACGTTTGAAAGTTTTAATAAACATAAGTTACATTTAAATAGCCGGGCAGCAAATGAATAGGCCGGAATCAATAGCAAAGAATGGAAATATATTTTCGCCACTTTGGTACTCAAAAGAGAAAATGATTTAACATTATTTGGTGGGCTTAACTCAAAAAATGAATTTTCGGTCTTTACCCACTATGATTCTCAGCAGGCGATATATGTTAAATGCTAGCATAGCATATATCACATTGAACTCCTATTATTTAAATATCTAAAAAAAAATGTATAAAATTTAAGAGCTTGTTTCTGGACCTATGAAAATAACAAATATTAATTAATATTATAAAGACTTCTAAACTCATATATCATCATATCATTTAATTAAATAGAATACGTAGTTGAATTAAATACCAACTCTGCATAATTATAGTGACTTAATTCTCTCTCAATAGATTTTGATGGATATACACGTTTTGACCATCCCTGAGTCCAAAAAAGTGGTTTTCGCATCATGGTCTGTCTGTCTGTGTTTATGAACAAAATATCTCAAGAAAGAAAAGAGCTTCCTCTCAAATCATCCAAACCCAACTCTTCCCAAAAAAATTTTCTCGCTATGGCCTTGTTATTAATAATATAAATACATTTTTGAATAATTTAAAAGAATTACTCTTATTATAACAGAGTTCGTTGAAAACCAATGATTCATTACCGGTACGAGAAGCAAATATTTTTTCTCTGCTAATGAATAAAATTTCACTTATATTCGAAATAATTATTTTATAATTATACCCCTCGAATATATGTAGATTATTTATATTTACTTTTTCCGATTAATTGAAATTGAATTTTCATTCAAATTGAGGGAAATGCAATTAAAATTATTACATTTTTATTTCAATTTGACGAAAGAAAATAAATCAACCCTTTGCATAGTACATGGGCGATAAAATAGAAAATATTAATAACAAACCAATGCATAATAATTAGATAGAGAATATCTATCTGTTGATTGTATTTCGGGTTCATCCTATCTCAATATAATCGAATTAACGTTCTGAGTTGAATGGTTACTTGAGATTTCAAGATCCATCCGAGTTATGCTAAATTTAATTAACACAAACAATTTGATTTACAACGAAATAGACTGCCTATGAAAAGGCCTCATTTACCCTTAAGAATATTATTGACCTTATGCAATATGGTGTCGCAATTATTACAGTTAATATAAATTTAAAAATCTGGTGTGATTAACGCACAGCACCCAAGTTTCTCTTACTTGACCGCGGCAATCGAGTTGTGTACTGTGCTGTCTCACCAGATTTTTTTGTGTCGAGATATATTTAGTTTCCCAGAGCAGCTTAGTTCCAAACTTAACCACTTGCGTTTTCAATTGTATTTTAAATGTTGACTGCTTGAATTATACTATGGTTATTTTTCAAAAAATTAATCTCATATTTGAATATTTTATACACAATAGAGAATCTTAAATAAATACAAAATTTGGAAAAATTTTTTAAAAATGTGTAAAAAGTTCCAAAGGGGGACCCCCTTTTGAAACGAAATCAACATAGAGGTTTAACATTAGCTCTATAGAAGGAAGAGCCGGAATGTGAATTTGAAAAATCTGAAATACTACATCAGTAAAGTGTACTTCAAACAATTTTCACGAAAAATTTTACTGAAATACTTTTTAAAGAGCTTCTTAAAAAATAAGATTTAAACTTTCGACCGTTGGTTCTCGTTGAAACATTTTGTAAATTAAAATTAAATATACAAATTAAACACTAGATTATTTGTATATTTAATTTTAATTTTCTAAAAAATAGCTGATTTGTGAATTTTAATAAAAATCCTTAAGGTAAATTTTGAAAAAAAAAAAAAAAAATCGAAAAAAACTGAAAAAGTACATCGATAAAGTATTAGTACGTTTTGGCTGATTTTGTTCAAAAGCTTATTTTAATTGTCTGGGAGGGTACCTAACTTAAATAGGCCCTATAAAATTTTAACCTCTTAGCTCATTTTCTTCATGCCAAGCGCCATTAACCTAAATCTGAGCAATGACTTTTTTCTTGTTTTATACAAAAAAAAAGTGCACAGAGTTGTGATTTAAATACCGTTAAAGAGGTAGAACTTCTTTTTCCCTACAAGATGTCTTAACTCAATTTCGATCATAATGGCGCTTGGTTTCTTTATGCATAACACCGTCCATATATACTTAAGAGGAAGTAAAAATATTCCGCACTCTAAATTAATAATTTAATAATTCAATTTTTTATTTGTTTATTAAAATTTTTCTTGAGGCCACTTTTTATAAATTCTAATCTTTTTAGAGGTTTGTCTTAAAGAGTATTTACATAAATACTTTTTTTTGAAAATTTTTAAATTGTCTTAACGTAACGAATCTTGATAAAACTTTCTAATAACTTTTAGCTATTGTTTATGGTATATAGCAGTAGGTAATAATAACGATAATAATAATAATAAGAGGAAGCAATTTGTAGAATGTCGATTTAATAGATAGTTAATTGGCGATTCTCTCTTATGGGAGTAGCAAATTATTGGCCATCTTTTGGCAGAGTTGCGATACGGGCCTCACCTCACCTCACCTCGGCCATAAGGAAAAGCCGCGGGGTAAACTTTCTACCGCAAATGGTCAACCGCTAAAATGGGGCTCAGGCCACAACCCCCTTCTGACCCAGACCTGCTACGTGTCGGCTCGCTCAATTATTTAAACTAGTACTATTCATTATTATGTACGAATTAATTGAGTTTATATAGCACGTTCAACCTATTTGGATTCCACTCGAAAAAAAAGTTTTTTGAGAATCATTTAAAAAAAAAAAATATTTCAAAAAATAATAGATTTACAGTAGAATTAAATTTATTTTTTTATCCAGGTTTTTATTTTTGATTATTTGAATTGTAAATATGTTTTTAATTTGAGATTCCCTAGAACACACATAAGGATGAGCACTATTTTTTTCAGTAGATCAATGATTTTTTTTTAATCACAGAAATGAAGAGGAATGCAGCCAGATAAGAAGCCTCTATTATTAAATCAAACTCCTTATTAAAAAACGTTTTGGCTAATTTTATTGTGTCATCTTCAGTTGTATAAGTTTTTAAAGAATGGAGTTTTAACAACCCTATTCTTTAAAAACTTATACGCCGGGGGACCTGGCAACGGAGAAAAGCAACAGTCACCACAATCGTTCCGGTTAAGTGATGCCAAGCGCAGCGAAAGCTCGTGGCCCCGAGCAATCAGCGTGTGGAACGCCCCCGGTAGCCATCGGTACTTGTATTTAAAATTATATAAATAAAGATATAACCCCTAAAAGGCCTCTGTAGCCGAAAAGAGTTAAAAAAAAACTTATACATAAAAAACTGATACAAATGGCACAATAAAATTTACCGAAACATTTTGTAATAAAGGAGTTTGATTTAATAATAGAGGCTTCTTGCCTGGCTGCATTCCTCTTCATTTCTGTGATTGAATTCAACATAGCCATTTTCTTTTTTTTTTTTTTTAACACTCACACTTTTTACTTTCTCATACCCTATATATGAAATATATAGAGAGAGAAAGTATTGCGATCATGTCAAAAATTCGATGTCCAGATTTTGATGGATATACATGTTTTGAGGTCCCCTGAGTCCAAAAAAGTGGGTCCCGAAAATTGGTCTGTGTGTGTGTGTGTGTGTGTGTGTGTGTGGACAGATTTTTAGCATGAAGGAGTTGAGCTACCGGGTTGAAATTTTATATTTAACTTAAGTTAAGACCTTTGAAGAATCTCAAAATAAGCTTTTGAACAAAATCGGCCAAAAAGTACTAGTACTTTACTGATGTACTTTTTCAGTTTTTTTCGATTTTCTCAAAATTCCCTCCAAGGATTTTTTTAAAATTCATAAATTAACTATTTTTAGATGCTCTCTAAAATGTATATTCTCATTTTGCCGTTGAAATCTTCTGAAGACCACTTTACTCTTGTTCTTCATAGGAAAGATAGAACTGGTTGCCATGGTAACGGAATTTAAATCTTTTTCTTTTTATTAGATTAAAAATCAATTATTATTTAAATTCCCATTTATTTTTATTTTATTTCTGTCTTTAATTGTTTTAGAGAAAACATATATACTCCTGAAAAAAGTGGTTTTCGCGACATGGTCTGTGGTGTTTGTCTGTGAACAAAATATCTCAAGAACGAAAAGAGCTGTGAGGCTGAAATTTTATATGGGACGGGACACGAAGCTTTTGAACAAAAACGGTCAAAGAGTACTAGTACTTTACTGATGCACTTTTCAGTTTTTTTTTTTATTTTTTTTTCTCAAAATTCGCTCCAGCGATTTTGATTAAAATTCAAAAATCAATTATTTTTTAGATGCTCTATAAAATGTATATTCTCATTTTGCCATTGAAATCTTCTGAAGACCACTTTACTCTTGTACTTCATAGAAAAGATAGGAGAAATGGTTGCCATGGTAACAAAATATAAATATTCTCTCATACCGGTACTTATAAATTTTACATATTGAAATTCGAAAGTATCGTACTTTCTGAAACTAAATACATGTTGATATAATTATAATGACTATAAATTAAAAGTTGGTTCTTTCTTATTTAATAACAAATTTAACACTACCCACTGAAGTCTTTAAGGGTGTGACTCTGCATATATTTAAATGTAAATACACGTCATTTCAGTTGATCTATTTATTCGGTCCTTTGTAAATATATATATTTCGATCAAGTAAATTCAAAATTAATTACATGGAAGCCTATATATATAAGTATGCCTAATTAGAAATGAGATTTTTTCATTGGTTATTAAAACCTGATTGAACTTTCCACCCTTTTTTTTACTTGAATTTATTTTTTACTTATTTTTATATAGAGCTCGAAGTAAAATAAGCAAATATAGTCTATATGAGAAAGGAAAAAGAAGCAAACAATTTTTTTTTACTTTTTAAGAAAGAATTTCACATTGAGACTTAATATTTTGCTTTAAAAAAAGTTTTTTCTTTTTTATATTAGTTTAGAAATAAATAAGGGCACTAAAAATATTATTCTTTATAAAAAAAATAGTTTCGAATGGTTGAATTTTATTTTAGAATTCTTAAAGTTTTAAATTAATTTCGTTTCGTTTCGTTTTATCTGATAATATACAGGGTGAGCATTTTAAGTTGTTCTATTTTAAAAATTTTAAAGTTTATTTATTATGTTAGTTTTTTTTGGCAAACTCTTAACTTAATAGATAGTTTTTCCTTTGGATCTTTTTAAAAGTCGTTTTTGTTGCCTTCTGACAATGTCGTAACAGGGAATATCTTAACCCCCCCCCCCCCTTAAAATTGCGAAAAATTACATAAAGAAAAGAAACATGATGTTAAAATTTTAAATAGGCTCCTGTTAGAAATTATAAAAAATATTTTATATCCTTTAAAATGTATGCATTTAGGAGGGGATTACCTCTCGAATCATCCGAACCTCGTCCTTCATTCCCCAAAAAAAAATTTCGGGCTACGACTCTGACTGTGGGATTACTTTTTGAACATCGCCGAATTATTCCAATACTTGGTTTCTTAGTGAAGTTATAAATTTATGACTAAAAGTCGTACGAACTCTTCGATCATAACGCCTGCCTATTGGCCAAATTTCGAAAATTCAATTTTTGACTTAAGCCTAGCAAACTTTGTTAAAACGTCTTCTCTTTTGAGTGCCAAAGTGGCGAAAATAAATTTCTATTCTTTGCTATTGATTCTGTACTATTTATTTGTTGCCCGGCCTTTTTTTTTTCTTGGTATCCAAATTGGCTTAAATAAAATCATCGTACTGCCTGAGACCTGGCCACAAAGTATATGTTTATAAAACTTTCCCCACTCCGAATTTTTAAAATTTATATAAAGCCTAATATTGAATTTAAATTTAATCATTATATAAATGTTGACACACTTCACATTTGTGAAATTTTATTGTCCCGCTAAAGAGTTTGAAGGGGTGTAGCTATTATTCTGAAACGCTCCCAAGAGCATATTTTTACTTTAATTTTTGAATTTATAAGCGATTGTTAAAGAGTATAATAAAATTACTTTCAAGTTAAGATATTTCTTTAAGGGCTCTAAAAATCGGAGGCCAGTTATCCAGCTAGTATTTACAATAATCGTTCTTTTACTTAAACTGAAATATCATTTGAAATAGTAATAAACTATCTATTAGTCCAATATCACTTGAGACATAACTGTTTCAGTTTAATTAATATTTTTTGATTGCAAGAAAATTTTCACCTAATAAGATCAAGTTTTAGATTCTTAAATTAAAAAAAAAAATTTGTAAATCATATAAAAAATTTTAAGAAATCCTGGTTCCTTTTTAAAAAACTATAAAATAATAAAAATAGGCGTTGGATTACTCAAGTATAGAATCAATGTAACTTAGCGGAAAGGAGCCTTGCTCGTTCTCCCCAAAGAAAATTACAAAAAAAAACTTCGTTTTCTTTTTCTCTCATTTATAACCGACTCGCAAATCGTCAAAGTAAATTTTAGTCCAATCTACTCGAAATCGATGAGATCCTTTTAAATTGTCTCCCTTGTAGAATCCTAAAATTCCTTAAGGATTTTTCCAATCGCAAAAGAGAACGTTCACCTTTAGCCCAAGGGACCAGATGAGCCCAGCACATCGGATTGAAAGGACCAACAACAACACAACAACGAATCGTGTGAGTAAAGAGAGGGTTGGTTATTTACTTAACACAAGCCAATGTGTAAGGCCACTAGAAAGAATGGCTTTCCGTATTTACAGAACTTCGGCCTTAAGGGGATGGGCGCCATCTTGAGTTGGTTGCGTTTTATTTTTATAGCGAGTCAACACATTTTACATACACAATCAAGCCAAACATTGGTTCGACAAGCTTATTCTAAAACCATAATTTTTATAT
The DNA here is from genome assembly GCA_023213315.1 of Euborellia annulipes. Taxonomy (NCBI): domain Eukaryota; kingdom Metazoa; phylum Arthropoda; class Insecta; order Dermaptera; family Anisolabididae; genus Euborellia; species Euborellia annulipes. The sequence continues at coordinate 2,619 of JAKCPI010003909.1, read as the reverse complement.
CCTTGTCAAACATTTCACGAAAGATTTATTATACGACGGGAATACAAAATAATAATTGCAAATTTTTGAATAGTTAATATAGGAAAAAAAAAGAAATGTTGTCCTGCCCTTGTGACCGTCCACTTGAAAAGGTACCACATCTTCACCGGGGTCAAAATTGAGTTTTTATGCTTTCTGTACAGAACACCTCGTGCTGAGCATTTTAGAATTTTTTTTATCATTTTTTGTTTGGAAGATATGATCTAAAAAAAAAAAAAAATTTAACTTTTTTACTAAATCGGCTCTCCTGAAAATTTAGCCCAGTGACGATTTGGTACCTTTCATGTGGACGGTCACATATAATTTTAAATGATCCCTTTTGCTCACTGAAATGTCAGCCCAATTTCAAATGGATTTTCGATTGATTTATTAAGAACTCTTATTCTAGATTATACGTGATCCATTTTGTAGTAGAGAATTAAAAACGCCATTGGTGAGGTGCTCCTTTGGGATGTTACCTTGAGGCTAGTTAAATTTAAAAAAATTCAAAGTCGAGATGGACCCCCCTTTTTTCCACTCAGGGGTATTCAAACTTGTATGTCCATTAAAATTTTGACATAATTTTTTTTGCTAATTGCATTACTTTCTACTGTAGTAAAAATATATGGTATTATTATATATGCTTTTCCTAATAGTGGTTTGATCAAATAATAGCCCTAGAACGTATATAAATTTAAATATAACTTTTCAAGTTTATTGTTATGTAGACTTTCTTATATAATTTGTAGATATAAGGTTGAGTGGCTGTAGATATTTAGATAGATTTCTTATATAATGTAGGATCGCTAATTTTATTCTGTTTTTTAGATTTAAACAATCAACCTTAGTTAAAATAGTTGAGATGCTTATGTGAGAAATTAAAAACACTAGGTCATAAATTTAAAAATGTTAATTTTTTAAAATCATTAACTCATAACCATGTAACTTATAACCTAGTGCTTTTAATTTCTCTCTTTTTTTTTAATATTGATTTTCTCTCTGAAAAGAGAAATTTTTCACTTAAAAGCATGATTAATATGTATTAAATTAATTAAATTACAGGGAGTTGAGAGACAATTCGCTCAAATTACTAGTATTAACATAATTGCATAAATTTCCATTCTAAACCAACCATCATAATTTCAAAAATTTATAGGGTCAATACGCATACATTCCTTAAATAAATTTTACCCTTTAATAAACGATTCACTCACCCTTCGAAGTATATAACCCTCTATTTATTTTAATATAATAATTTAAAAGAATGAGATGTATTAGGACCTTGGGGTTGAGATCCGAGCCTTGTTGCATGAGAGTCCCAATGGCGAACCAAAAGCTATTGGCGAGGGTGAAGTCATTCTCGACGAACGCCAGGGTTCGTCTCCTTGGAAGTTCGTCGTAATCGAGGTCGTAGGCACAAGTGCATTCCGGTGACGGTTCGGGGACAATTTCATCCTCGAGTTCCTCAACACAAGGACCAGGCCAGTTGTATGGGGGTCGCCATTCCCGTGGTGAAAAGCGTGCGACTACCCAAATGGTGAGCGAAACAAGACCGTAGGCCCCCAGGATGTAGAGCCAAATCTCCACCGCCAACGGGTTCATAAACGAGAACAATTTGGGGGGCATTCGCTGCGAGGCCTATCATACATCATAGCGTTCAAATTCAATTTGCTCTCTCAAATAGCGATTCTCAAATTATCCTCTTATTTTTCTTTTTTGAGAAAATATCCGGAAAGAATGATCAACAAGGAAGATAAATGATAGATATTATTTTTAAAATTCTAAACACGCGCTCTCATTTATGGTTATGAAAGGTGGACAAAAAATTTATATAAGCTATATAATACATGTATGAAAACATCTACAGGGTGTACCAAAGAATTTCCTGATTTTAAAATTAACTAAAAAATAAAGATCGATAAAAAAAAAAAAACAAATGGATTGTTTTCAAAGCTTTAAAAATCTCTAAGAGAAATTTTGATATGAGTTACAAATATTGCAGTAATATAGCAGCCGGCGCTAAAGAAGCAATACAGAGTTCTATAAGATGTTTTATCATTCGAATACATGACTTCCTTTTACGCTAACCTCGTATGACGTTTCGAGAAGATTGATCTTTCTGAGTTTCAGAAAAACTCTTTAATTGGAGCCCCATATTAGAACTATATCGTAGAGCGTGCCACCTGTTGGCAACATTTGTAACTAATTTCAAAACTTCTGTATCGTAGAGCGTGCCACCTGTTGGCAACATACTTGTAACTAATTTCGAAACTTCTCTGTATCAGATTTTTACAGCTTTCAAAACTAAACATATCATTTGTTTTATTTTCGATCTTTGTTTTCAAGTTATTAAATTTTAAAATCAGTCCTTTGATGGCACATCCTGTATATTAAAATAATAAATTTATTTAGTCAGCTTGAAAAATAATATAATTTAGTCAAACAATAATTCACTATAAATATACAAGTAATATTTATTAAAATAACATCTCTGACAAAATTGAGCTCACCCGGGAATCGAATCAAAGTCTTCTTCCGCTTTCGCTTTCCCCATCCTCACGTGTCTGGTGGTGTAAAGGCAAGTACACTCGGTCGGAAAGC
>JAKCPI010003908.1:0-16399 GCA_023213315.1 Euborellia annulipes | reverse complement strand
TTAACATTAGACTGTCCCGAAGAAGAGCGTGAAACGTCGACAGAAAAAAAAAATCGTTTTTTATTCTTTCCTTGACCTAACTCCACTCCATTATTGATAATTATTCATTTATATATGAAGGGACTAAAAAAAAAAAAAAATAAGACCAATATCTTATAATTTTGTTGACCATAAGGGTGTCGGGGAAGAGATGAACACTGAATGCGACAGGAGATTGGAATTCTCTACTATAATTTTATTAAATACATTTAAGTTAATAATAAATAAAAAAAAAATATAATTAACTTTTTTTCACCCATGAAAATCTAAAAACTTTTTTAATTTAATAAAATGAGTTAAGTTTTTACGAATTTTTTTTTTTTTCATATAATACATTCTCTTGTGAAAGATTATGTTATAATGTGAGTTTTTATTTCATGTTTGAAATAATCAAAAGCTTTACAGTTCTCTTCACACGGTAGAAATCCAACCATGGCTCAATTCATTTAAGCCATTAATTTTCAAAGTTTTTTTTTTTCGCACATTTCAAAAAACTTTATGCATATACACGCGATGTACAAATATTTTCAAAATTAGCTACGACATTTAAGAAGATTTGTGGAGAAAAAATATGAATTTAATCTTTTTAAAGGCGGAAAAATGATTTTTCATTTCTAATTTTTTTTTTCCCCATCTCAAGAAGAAATAGCGTTAATATTTACATTTTTAAGAGATCCTTTTATATAGGCCTACTGTATGTCAAGTGCTTCATAAACTAAGAGATAGAGATTCGCTTCCTGAGTAATTAAATTGCTTATCTATCAACTATTTTAAATAAATATGAATGGAAATCCAAAATATAAGATATTTTTTGTGCTGGAAATCAAAAAATTTGTTTGTTTTTTCTAGAGAATTTTTAGTTAATTCATTAATTAATTATTTAATTTGAATTTTGTTAGGAAATTAATTTTTTAATAGCTATTAAAATTTGATTATTATTTTGGCTATTATATTGAAAATGTACTATTATTAAATATAGTAAATTCCAATTGTTTTAATGGCTTCTATAACAAGAATAATAAGAATGCAACAGTATTACAACTTTAATTAATCATACAAAAATAAAATTTTTATACGATCTAATAAATTTATTTTTATTTTATTAAGTTTTCGCTCATTTTGTTTTATTCAAATCGTAAAAAAAAAAAAAAAATTGTGAATATAAAAGTTATTTTCTGATTAATAATAATATCGTTCATTCACACTAACGTTAACTAAATATTAAATCAGGGCCGGAACGAGGAGTTTTTTAGGGGGGGGGCAAAATTTATTTTGCCGCCCTCTTCTTAAAATTTTCTATACAAAATTCATATCATTTTACCTTTTTTTTAGTAAATCTTTCTTTAATTGCCGCCCCCTGATATCTGCCGCCCGGGGCAAATGCACCCACTGCCCCCCCCCCTAGATCCGGCCCTGTATTAAATTAATGGTTTTGTAATTCCGATTGACTCGCCTTGAGCATAGGCAAACTATATTCTTATTTGTTTTATTGGCAGCCTGAAAACCAACTCGATTTTACTTATTTAATTCCCATATTTGACGATTATCGTCTTTTTTTTTCTCATTCACACTCACACTCACACACACATTCACACAGTCTTTTCGGCAACTCAGGCCATATAAGACATTTACGATATCCGTTATTGATAAATATACATATATGGGGTCCAGGCATTCTTATTTAAGCCATTTGGTATCCAATTGGCTTAAATAAAATCATCGGACTGCCTGGGGTCCGAACCCGCGACGTTTGGTATATGAGGTTAGCACGCTAACCTCCACGCCATGCCCCGAGGGCGATTATCGTCTTATTTCATTAAAGTCGAAATGTTTCACCCAATTTCAGGGTTTATTTACATAAAGACACATACTTTTACATTTCTCATCAAATAATATCTTCAAATATCTTCTAAACATTTTCTAAAGAAATAATTTCTTTTAATAATACTCTATAATAGATTGAGTTGAATTTTAATGCGATTAGCAAACTCACTCAAAAAAGGACTTTTTAATCGTGAGGAATTTTATTCATCTTTTTAGTTTGAAATTTCAAACTTTTGGCCTCGTGACCTCTCTAACTCCAATCGAACGGAAATTTTAAATTTGTTTTTTAACTGTTGGCGTATTTTTTTGGAGTACCGTGGTTTAAAAAATACATTTAAAAAATTCATAATTATGGAAACATAAATTTAATATTGAATTTTAATTTTCACTCAAAAACTAGCACCAATTCGGTAAAAATAAAATTAGTTTTGAAATCAGCAGCCTCAAAATAGTGATTGTTGGAGCAGATTTTATAGCCTACCGTACATCATGAAGTTTGAGACTGAGCAAGTAATATATCTTACTTAGTTTTCAAACAATCCTTAAGCATTAAGATCAAGTAAAAATTTGAATTAAAATTAGAAAAAAAATTATATTGAAAAAAACTCAGCAATGTAGCTAAAATAGTGCATCTCTTAGTTTAAAATATATCCATCAGAAATTTGCTATCATACACAGATTGGAAATTACAGATTCCAATGCATGCTTATTAATTTTATAAATTTTTAATAATAATTTTCTTACTAAAAATCATGATTGGATTAAATTTGAAGTTTTTATATAAATCTGAAACATCAAATTTTGTTCGATTCTATTTGGAATACCATAATATATACCCACATAGCACTGCAACCAAAAAGCGGACATTTCGACGCCGCAGGGACGTTCTGCGATGTCCCAAAGTTGCAGCATCGTCCCTTCGACGTCTAAATGTCCGCTTTTTGGTTGCAGTGCTATCTGGGTAATTTAGTATAACTGTTGTCAATGAGATGTAAAGCTAAATGTACAAATTTCTGTCTTTATTTTTAACTATTTTTGCAGCGCTATCTATTAATTGGGCATTTATACAGTACTCCGTTGGATAGCTTATCTTATTTAGGAAATGAATACAGTAAATAAATAAATAAATAACAAGGTGATTTAGTTTTGCTATTCTGTGATAAATTAAATTTAATTAATTAATTAATTTTTTTTGAGGCTAATTTTAAAGAGAAAAGATATTGAAAAAATACTAATAATTTATTTAGGCTTATACTATGCTGTTTATTTCGGCGATTAATATAAAGACTTATTAGAGGATAATCATTACTTCATTAGTGAGATTTGAGTTCTACAGCTCTGACTCTAATGAATATCCACACTAATGAACTCGGATTCGCACCCCATATTGATTTTCCTAATTTAAAGTGTAAACGAGCTTAAATATATTTTAAATAGGAATCTTTGATTAGTGCGATAAAAAGCTTAATGCTCGTTTAATTGATTTGGTTTTAATTTCATTAAAAAGGAAAAAAATATCGTGTTACTTAATCAAGATTATTTTACTTCTATTTACTTTTAAAATGATAGTATTTAAACGAGCTTTATTAAAGCTTGAGTTTTTAGACTCAATATCTTTTGCTAGTGCCCAAGCTATTTTCTTCTCGTTTCTAATTCAAAATTTTTTCTTTTCTGAAAACATTATTTTTAAAACTTGTTTATTTTTTTCTCTCGAGAATTATCGCCCTTTCAAATACGATGAGTGCAACCCTCGGTACAACGAATAGGAACTTGAGTAATTAAATTCAAATGGATGTATTTTTCTTCAGTAACTATTCAGAGCCCGGGAATGCGCATTTCAATATATAGGCCTACGTGTGGGAGATTGAGAAAAGGTGGCTTAAGGAATTCTATTTTTAGGTTATCCATCATCATATCGCCTGCTGAGAATGGTGAGTGTCGAAAGTCCGAAATTTAACAATTCGAAAAAAGACGTTTGAAAGTTTTATAAACATATAAGTTACATTTAAATAGCCGTGCAGCAAATGAATAGGCCGGAATCAATAGCAAAGAATGGAAATATATTTTCGCCACTTTGGCACTCAAAAGAGAAAACGTTTTAACATTATTTGGTGGGCTTAACTCAAAAATTGAATTTTCGGACCTTAGCCACTATGATTCTCAGCAGGCGATACGATATATGTTAAATGTTAGCGTACGAACGAAACGTTTATAAAGTGATGAAACGAAACAAAATTAGGTAGGGCGATAGCGACAGGGACTAGTTAGGACTCGAGGGTTTTGATGCCTTTAATTCGAAGGCTTTTCCCCTCTATATAAAAAAAAGCTATTTCACAATCTAGACGGCCATGATCTGCCCCCCTCTAGATTTGATCCTGGGTACGCCCTTGTATCACATCAAACTCCTATTATTTAAATATCTAAAAAAAATTTATAAAATTTAAGAGCTTGTTTCTGGACCTATGAAAATAACAAATATTAATTAATATTATAAAGACTTCTAAACTCATATATCATCATACCATTTAATTAAATAGAATAGGTAGTTGAATTAAATACTGACTCTGCATAATTATAGTGACTTAATTCTCTCTCAATAGATTTTGATGGATATACACGTTTTGACCATCCCTGAGTCCAAAAAAGTGGTTTTCGCATCATGGTCTGTCTGTCCTATGAACAAAATATCTCAAGAAAGAAAAGAGCTTCCTCTCAAATCATCCAAACCCACCTCTTCCCAAAAAATTTTCTCGCTATGGCCTTGTTATTAATAATATAAATACATTTTTGAATAATTTGAAAGAATTACTCTTATTATAACAGAGTTCGTTGAAAACCAATGATTCATTACCGGTACGAGAAGCAAATATTTTTTCTCTGCTAATGAATAAAATTTCACTTATATTCGAAATAATTATTTTATAATTATACCCCTCGAATATATGTAGATTATTTATATTTACTTTTTCCGATTAATTGAAATTGAATTTTCATTCAAATTGAGGGAAATGCAATTAAAATTATTACATTTTTATTTCAATTTGACGAAAGAAAATAAATCAACCCTTTACATAGTACATGGGCGATAAAATAGAAAATATTAATAACAAACCAATGCATAATAATTAGATAGAGAATATCTATCTGTTGATTGTATTTCGGGTTCATCCTATCTCAATATAATCGAATTAACGTTCTGAGTTGAATGGTTACTCGAGATTTCAAGATCCATCCGAGTTATGCTAAATTTAATTAACACAAACAATTTGATTTACCACGAAATAGACTGCATATGAAAAGGCCTCATTTACCCTTCAGAATATTATTGACCTTATGCAATATGGTGTTGCAATTAGTACGTATGATAAATTAAAAAATCTGCTGTCATAAACGCACAGCACCCAAGTTTCTCTTACTTGACCCCGGCAATCGAAAGTTGTGTACTGCGCTGTCTCACCAGATTTTTTTGTGTCGAGATATATTTAGTTTCCCATAGCAGCTTAGTTCCAAACTTAACCACTTGCGTTTTCAATTGTATTTTAAATGTTGACTGCTTGAATTATACTATGGTTATTTTTCAAAAAATTAATATCATATTTGAATATTTTATACACAATAGAGAATCTTAAATAAATACAAAATTTGGAAAAATTTTTTAAAAAATGTGAAAAAGTTCCAAAGGGGACGGGGACCCCCTTTTGAAACGAAATCAACATAGAGGTTTAACATTAGCTCTATAGAAGGAAGAGCCGGAATGTGAATTTGAAAAATCTGAAATACTACATCAGTAAAGTGTACTTCAAACAATTTTCACGAAAAATTTTACTGAAATACTTTTTAAAGAGCTTCTTAAAAAATAAGATTTAAACTTTCGACCGTTGGTTCTCGTTGAAACATTTTGTAAATTAAAATTAAATATACAAATTAAACACTAGGTTATTTGTATATTTAATTTTAATTTTCTAAAAAATAGCTGATTTGTGAATTTTAATAAAAATCCTTAAGGTAAATTTTGAAAAAAAAAAAAAATCGAAAAAAACTGAAAAAGTACATCGGTAAAGTATTAGTACGTTTTGGCTGATTTTGTTCAAAAGCTTATTTTAATTGTCTGGGCGGGTACCTAACTTAAATAGGCCCTATAAAATTTTAACCTCTTAGCTCATTTTCTTCATGCCAAGCTGCAATCTGAGCAATGACTTTTTTCTTGTTTTATACAAAAAAAAAGTGCACAGAGTTGTGATTTAAATACCGTTAAAGAGGTAGAACTTCTTTTTCCCTACAAGATGTCTTAACTCAATTTCGATCATAATGGCGCTTGGTTCCTTTATGCATAACACCGTCCATATAGGCCTACTTAAGAGGAAGTAAAAATATTCCACACTCTAAATTAATAATTTAATAATTCAATTTTTTATTTGTTTATTAAAATTTTTCTTGAGGCCACTTTTATAAATTCTAATCTTTTTAGAGGTTTGTCTTAAAGAGTTATTATATAAATACTTTTTTTTTGAAAATTTTTAAATTGTCTTAACGTAACGAATCTTGATAAAACTTTCTAATAACTTTTAGCTATTGTTTATGGTATATAGCAGTAGGTAATAATAACGATAATAATAATAATAAGAGGAAGCAATTTGTAGAATGTCGATTTAATAGATAGTTAATTGGCGATTCTCTCTTATGGGAGTAGCAAATTATTGGCCATCTTTTGGCAGAGTTGCGATACGGGCCTCACCTCACCTCACCTCGGCCATAAGGAAAAGCCGCGGGGTAAACTTTCTACCGCAAATGGTCAACCGCTAAAATGGGGCTCAGGCCACAACCCCCTTCTGACCCCGACCTGCTACGTGTCGGCTCGCTCAATTATTTAAACTAGTACTATTCATTATTATGTACGGATTAATTGAGTTTATATAGCACGTTCAACCTATTTGGATTCCACTCGAAAAAAAAGTTTTTTGAGAATCATTTAAAAAAAAAAAAAATATTTCAAAAAATAATAGATTTACAGTAGAATTAAATTTATTTTATTATCCAGGTTTTTATTTTTGTTATTTGAATTGTAAATATGTTTTTAATTTGAGATTCCCTAGAACACACATAAGGATGAGCACTATTTTTTTTAGTAGATCAATGATTTTTTCAGAAATGAAGAGGAATGCAGCCAGATAAGAAGCCTCTATTATTAAATCAAACTCCTTTATTACAAAACGTTTTGGCCAATTTTATTGTGCCATCTTCAGTTGTATAAGGGTTTTTAAAGAATGGAGTTTTAACAACCCTATTCTTTAAAAACTTATACGCCGGGGGACCTGGCAACGGAGAAAAGCAACAAACAGTCACCACAATCGTTCCGGTTAAGTGATGCCAAGCGCAGCGAAAGCTCGTGGCCCCGAGCAATCAGCGTGTGGAACGCCCCCGGTAGCCATCGGTACTTGTATTTAAAATTATATAAATAAAGATATAACCCCTAAAAGGCCTCTGTAGCCGAAAAGAGTTAAAAAAAAAACTTATACATAAAAAACTGATACAAATGGCACAATAAAATTTACCGAAACATTTTGTAATAAAGGAGTTTGATTTAAAAATAGAGGCTTCTTGCCTGGCTGCATTCCTCTTCATTTCTGTGATTGAATTCAACATAGCCATTTTCTTTTTTTTTTTTTTTTTAACACTCACACTTTTTTCACACTCACACATTCACACAGTCTTCTTGGCAACTCAGGCCATATAAGACTTAAACGATAAATATTTGTTGTTTGTATTGACGTTTTGAGGCCCCCTGAAAAAAGTGGTTTTCGCGACATGGTCTGTCTGTGTGTTTGTCTGTGAACAAAATATCTCAAGAACGAAAAGAGCTGTGAGGCTGAAATTTTATATGGGACGGGACACGAAGCTTTTGAACAAAAACGGTCAAAGAGTACTAGTACTTTACTGATGCACTTTTCAGTTTTTTTTTTTTTATTTTTCCCAAAATTCGCTCCAGCGATTTTGATTAAAATTCAAAAATCAATTATTTTTTAGATGCTCTATAAAATGTATATTCTCATTTTGCCATTGAAATCTTCTGAAGACCACTTTACTCTTGTACTTCATAGAAAAGATAGGAGAAATGGTTGCCATGGTAACAAAATATAAATATTCTCTCATACCGGTACTTATAAATTTTACATATTGAAATTCGAAAGTATCGTACTTTCTGAAACTAAATACATGTTGATATAATTATAATGACTATAAATTAAAAGTTGGTTCTTTCTTATTTAATAAGCAAATGTTAACACTACCCACTGAAGTCTTTAAGGGTGTGACTCTGCATATATTTAAATGTAAATACACGTCATTTCAGTTGATCTATTTATTCGGTCCTTTGTAAATATATATATTTCGATCAAGTAAATTCAAAATTAATTACATGGAAGCCTATATATATATATATAGTATGCCTAATTAGAAATGAGATTTTTTCATTGGTTATTAAAACCTGATTGAACTTTCCACCCTTTTTTTTACTTGAATTTATTTTTTACTTATTTTTATATAGAGCTCGAAGTAAAATAAGCAAATATAGTCTATATGAGAAAGGAAAAAGAAGCAAACAATTTTTTTTTACTTTTTAAGAAAGAATTTCACATTGAGACTTAATATTTTGCTTTAAAAAAGTTTTTTCTTTTTTATATTAGTTTAGAAATAAATAAGGGCACTAAAAATATTATTCTTTATAAAAAAAAATAGTTTCGAATGGTTGAATTTTATTTTAGAATTCTTAAAGTTTTAAATTAATTTCGTTTCGTTTCGTTTTATCTGATAATATACAGGGTGAGCATTTTAAGTTGTTCTATTTTAAAAATTTTAAAGTTTATTTATTATGTTAGTTTTTTTGGCAAACTCTTAACTTAATAGATAGTTTTTCCTTTGGATCTTTTAAAAGTCGTTTTTGTTGCCTTCTGACAATGTCGTAACAGGGAATATCTTAACCCCCCCCCCCTTAAAATTGCGAAAAATTACATAAAGAAACATGATGTTAAAATTTTAAATAGGCTCCTGTTAGAAATTATAAAAAATATTTTATATCCTTTAAAATGTATGCATTTAGGAGGGGATTACCTCTCGAATCATCCGAACCTCGTCCTTCATTCCCCAAAAAAAATTTCGGGCTACGACTCTGACTGTGGGATTACTTTTTGAACATCGCCGAATTATTCCAATACTTGGTTTCTTAGTGAAGTTATAAATTTATGACTAAAAGTCGTACGAACTCTTCGGTCATAACGCCTGCCTATTGGCCAAATTTCGAAAATTCAATTTTTGACTTAAGCCTAGCAAACTTTGTTAAAACGTCTTCTCTTTTGAGTGCCAAAGTGGCGAAAATAAATTTCTATTCTTTGCTATTGATTCTGTACTATTTATTTGTTGCCCGGACTTTTTTTTTTTTCTTGGTATCCAAATTGGCTTAAATAAAATCATCGGACTGCCTGGGGCCCGGCCACAATGCATATATTTATAAAACTTTCAAACCCCTTTTGCTGTTCAATTTCTGACTTTCGCTACTCCCCATTCTCAGCAGGCGATAAGTCCAATCTGCTACACACTTGTATTATTTTATCCAAACAAATTTCAAATTTTTATTTAATCATATATAAAACAGAACTAAATAAAAGGGCGCCTAGAGGATCCCGACTAGAAATTTTAATGTGAGACCTATTGGGGCCTCATTGGGTTGCCCATTAGGGACGTACATTGGGATGTCACGCAAAAACCAATCTGGCCCTAATTGGGCAATCCCACTTGGGCCCCGATGAGGAAGTCCCAAAGAGGTCCCAAAGAGGCACCCCATCCCCTAGCCTCATAGGGAAATCCCTATGTGGCCCCATAAAGATCCCTCAGGGATGTCACGCAAAGGCCAATCTGGCCCTAATTGGGCAATCCCACTTGGGCCCCGATGAGGAAGTCCCAAAGAGGTCCCAAAGAGGCATCCCAACCCCCAGCTTCATAGGGAAATCCATAAGTGGCCCGTCCTTCAGTTGTCATTTTTATAAAGTTTTTTTTTTTTTTTTTTTTTTATTGTTGGGCTTCAAGGCCATACAATTTCTCATTACAATATTTTATAATACAAAAACATGATACAAAAACATAGTATAAAACATGATACAAAAACATAGTATAAAAACATAATACAAGAATAAGATAGAAAAACATAATAAAAGAACACATTAGAATAACATCATAAAAGTACACAATAGAAATACATAATATAATAACACCTTAGAAAAACAAAAAATAAAAGAACATAATAGAAAGACATAGTATAAGAACACATTAGAAAAACATATATACAAGAACACAATAGCAAAATATAATACCATACAATAACATAATACAATTACAAAATAACATTGTACAAATGTAGGTAAAGTTGTATCTGTCTGTCTATATGGTTATATTAGAGTGTTTTATGTATTTATAAAGGGCAAGAACTATTTCTTTTTTTGGGCTAGTTAGAAAAAGTTGATCCTTAAATAAATAAAAATAAATAAATACATTGCCTGAAAATGATTTAGCATATGATGATTAGGAAATTCAAGATGAAGAAAGTGAATTAATTTCTATTTCGCTTCAATTAAATTCTTAATAAAAGGAAAATCAAATAATTCTATAAATCAAATAATATTTGTTTTGATATCAATTTTCTTTAATTTGAGAATAAGATTACATATCTTAAAATTTTTTTTTTAAATTCCATTTTCTCTTTGTGTCGATTTCAATATTTCTTGAGATTCGTTACTAAAATTGTTTAAAAAGATATGGATGTAAAAATAAGTTTATATCTCTAAAATAAATCATATTAATTTTTTTTACCTTGGCTATATATCTATAGTATTACCATCAGCTATCACATGTGGGAAAATATTTTTCCTTTCGCAAAAAATTTCTTTTAGTTCTCTGGAAATGTGAAAAATAAATAAATTAATTTTATAAATTTATAATCTTTTTTTAATTTATCTATTTACCTTTCAAAAGGACATTTAATAAATAAAGTTGATATTATGTTCCTTGTATTCATTTATCAAAATTAAAGAGGCTTCTTCAGGCCAATGCGTTCTTACGTCTAAAATTTCTAATGAATATAATTGAAAGAATTAAATAGATTAAAAGATTACATAAATAAAAAAAAAATTAAAATTAAATTAGCAGCAAACGATCACAAGCTTTTTTTTCGATATTGATTATGTTTCCAAGGAGATTGAGAGAAAATGGCGACAGTTTGAAAGGTGGTCATCTACTAAAGCTTTGGCGCTGTGATCGCCCTGCACAATTCCATTGGGTCGGAGGCATGCCGAATAGGGAATTCCCTATAAGGGCCCAATTATAACCCAATCGGGAAATTCTCAGGAAAAATAAAATAACTTATAATCACTTTCGCGCAATTGGGTTCTGGGTAGAAAAATATGGAGAAAAGTTCAAGCTTGAAACGAACAGAAAGGGCAAAATGTGTAAATTATACTGCAATGACAAGCGAAACGAACAAACCTAATTTCTAATTTTTGAATATTAAGTGATGCGTTATATGTAAGAAATGACATCTATTGAGCCTCGCGACTCCAATCCTCATCATCTACGCATGCGCGAACACTGAATTTTATTTATTCCAAATAAGATACTACAGCAAATATTTTGTATAAGTTTTTATTTTAATGTTGGGATTTCCCATTTAGGTCCCACACAGAACCCAATTGGGAGAAACTGACTATAAGTTATTTTAATTGTCGTGGGAATTTCCCAATTGGGTTCTAATTGGGCCCTTCTAGGGATTTCCCTATTGGGCATGCCTCCTTGGGACCCAATGAGGTCCAGATGTATACGCTGGGTGATTCCAAAGTAATTTCTAGACGTGAAATTTTTATTTTTATGTTGGGATTTCCCATTTAGGTCCCACACAGAACCCAATTGGGAGAAACTGACTATAAGTTATTTTATTTTTCCTGGGGATTTCCCGATTGGGTTCTAATTGGGCCCTTATAGGGATTTCCCTATTGGGCTTGCCTCCTTGGGACCCCATGAGGTCCAGATGTATACGCTGGGTGATTCCAAAGTAATTTCTAGACGTGAAATTTTTATTTTTATATTGGGATTTCCCGTTTAGGTCCCACACAGAACCCAATTGGGAGAAACTGACTATAAGTTATTTTATTTTTCCTGGGGATTTCCCGATTGGGTTCTAATTGGGCCCTTATAGGGATTTCCCTATTGGGCATGCCTCCTTGGGACCCTATGAGGTCCAGATGTATAGTCTGGGCGTTCCCAAAGCAATTTCTAGTCGGGATTCGGCTCCGCTCCGAATTTTATTTTATTGTCCCGCTAAAGATTTGAAGGGGTGTAGCTATTATTCTAAAACGCTCCCAAGACCATAATTTTACTTTAATTTATAAGCGATTGTTAAAGAGTATAATAAAATTTTGATGAAAATTATACTTTCAAGTTAAGATATTTCTTTAAGGGCCCTAAAAATCGGAGGCCAGTTATCCAGCTAGTATTTACAATAATCGATCTATTACTTAAACGGAAATATTATTTGAAATAGTAATTAACTATGTATTCGTCCAATATCACTTGAGACATAACTGTTTCAGTTTAATTAATATTTTTTGATTGCAAGAAAATTTTCACCTAATATGATCAAGTTTTATTGTTAAATTAAAAAAAAATTTGTAAATCATATAAAAAATTTTAAGAAATCCTGATTCCTTTTTAAAAAACTATAAAATAATAAAAATAGGCGTTGGATTACTCAAGTATAGAATCAATGTAACTTAGCGGAAAGGAGCCTTGCTCGTTCTCCCCAAAGAAAATTACAAAAAAAAAACTTCGTTTTCTTTTTCTCTCATTTATAACCGACTCGCAAATCGTCAAAGTAAATTTTAGTCCAATCTACTCGAAATCGATGAGATCCTTTTAAATTGTCTCCCTTGTAGAATCCTAAAATTCCTTAAGGATTTTTCCAATCGCAAAAGAGAACGTTCACCTTTAGCCCAAGGGACCAGATGAGCCCAGCACATCGGATTGAAAGGACCAACAACAACACAACAACAAGAATCGTGTGAGTAAAGAGAGGGTTGGTTATTTACTTAACACAAGCCAATGTGTAAGGCCACTAGAAAGAATGGCTTTCCGTATTTACAGAACTTCGGCCTTAAGGGGATGGGCGCCATCTTGAGTTGGTTGCGTTTTATTTTTATAGCGAGTCAACACATTTTACATATACAATCAAGCCAAACATTGGTTCGACAAGATTATTCTAAAACCATAATTTTTATATCCTTGTCAAACATTTCACGAAAGATTTATTATACGACGGGAATACAAAATAATAATTGCAAATTTTTGAATAGTTAATATAGGAAAAAAAAAAGAAATGTTGTCCTGTCCTTGTGACCGTCCACTTGAAAAGGTACCACATCTTCACCGGGGTCAAAATTGAGTTTTTATGCTTTCTGTACAGAACACCTCGTGCTGAGCATTTTAGAATTTTTTTTTTTTTATCATTTTTTGTTTGGAAGATATGATCTAAAAAAAAAAAAATTAACTTTTTTACTAAATCGGCTCTCCTGAAAATTTAGCCCAGTGACGATTTGGTACCTTTCATGTGGACGGTCACATAATTTTAAATGATCCCTTTTGCTCACTGAAATGTCAGCCCAATTTCAAATGGATTTTCGATTAATTTATTAAGAACTCTTATTCTAGATTATACGTGATCCATTTTGTAGTAGAGAATTAAAAACGCCATTGGTGAGGTGCTCCTTTGGGATGTTACCTTGAGGCTAGTTAAATTTAAAAAAATTCAAAGTCGAGATGGACCCCCCTTTTTTTCACTCAGGAGTATTCAAACTTGTATGTCCATTAAAATTTTGACATAATTTTTTTTGCTAATTGCATTACTTTCTACTGTAGTAAAAATATATGGTATTATTATATATGCTTTTCCTAATAGTGGTTTGATCAAATAATAGCCCTAGAACGTATATAAATTTAAATATAACTTTTCAAGTTTATTGTTATGTAGACTTTCTTATATAATTTGTAGATATAAGGTTGAGTGGCTGTAGATATTTAGATAGATTTCTTATATAATGTAGGATCGCTAATTTTATTCTGTTTTTTAGAACAATCAACCTTAGTTAAAATAGTTGAGATGCTTATGTGAGAAATTAAAAACACTAGGTCATAAATTTAAAAATGTTAATTTTTTAAAATCATTAACTCATAACCATGTAACTTATAACCTAGTGCTTTTAATTTCTCTCTTTTTTTTTTTAATATTGATTTTCTCTCTGAAAAGAGAAATTTTTCACTTAAAAGGATGATTAATATGTATTAAATTAATTAAATTACAGGGAGTTGAGAGACAATTCGCTCAAATTACTAGTATTAACATAATTGCATAAATTTCCATTCTAAACCAACCATCATAATTTCAAAAATTTATAGGGTCAATACGCATACATTCCTTAAATAAATTTTACCCTTTAATAAACGATTCACTCACCCTTCGAAGTATATAACGCTCTATTTATTTTAATATAATAATTTAAAAGAATGAGATGTATTAGGACCTTGGGGTTGAGATCCGAGCCTTGTTGCATGAGAGTCCCAATGGCGAACCAAAAGCTATTGGCGAGGGTGAAGTCATTCTCGACGAACGCCAGGGTTCGTCTCCTTGGAAGTTCGTCGTAATCGAGGTCGTAGGCACAAGTGCATTCCGGTGACGGTTCGGGGACAATTTCATCCTCGAGTTCCTCAACACAAGGACCAGGCCAGTTGTATGGGGGTCGCCATTCCCGTGGTGAAAAGCGTGCGACTACCCAAATGGTGAGCGAAACAAGACCGTAGGCCCCCAGGATGTAGAGCCAAATCTCCACCGCCAACGGGTTCATAAACGAGAACAATTTGGGGGGCATTCGCTGCGAGGCCTATCATACATCATAGCGTTCAAATTCAATTTGCTCTCTCAAATAGCGATTCTCAAATTATCTTATTTTTCTTTTTTGAGAAAATATCCGGAAAGAATGATCAACAAGGAAGATAAATGATAGATATTATTTTTAAAATTCTAAACACGCGCTCTCATTTATGGTTATGAAAGGTGGACAAAAAATTTATATAAGCTATATAATACATGTATGAAAACATCTACAGGGTGTACCAAAGGATTTCCTGATTTTAAAATTAACTAAAAAATAAAGATCGATAAAAAAAATAAAACAAATGGATTGTTTTCAAAGCTTTAAAAATCTCTAAAATAAGTTTTGATATTAGTTACAAATATTGCAGAAATATAACAGCTGGAGCTATAGAAGCAATACAGAGTTCTCTAAGATGTTTTATATTCGAATACATGACTTCCTTTACGCTAACCTCGTATGACGTTTCTAGAAGATTGATCTTTCTGAGCTTCAGAGAGCTCTTTTATTGGAGCTCCATATTGGAACTATATCGCAGAGCGTTCCACCTGTTGGCAACATTTGTAACTAATTTCGAAACTTCTGTATCGTAGAGCGTGCCACCTGTTGGCAACATTTGTAACTAATTTCGAAACTTTGTATCACATTTTTACAGCTTTCAAAACTAAACATATCATTTGTTTTATTTTCGATCTTTGTTTTCAAGTTATTTAATTTTAAAATCAGTCCTTTGATGCACATCCTGTATATTGAAATAATAAACTTATTTAGCCAAATTGAAAAATAATATAATTTAGTCAAACAATAATTCACTTTAAATATACAAGTAATATTTATTAACTGACAAAATTGAGCTCACCCGGGAATCGAATCAAAGTCTTCCGCTTTCGCTTTCCCATCTCACGTGTCTGGTGGTATAAAGGCAAGTACACTCGGTCGGAAAGCGGAAACTCGATTACTGACTGAACTCAACTTTCCAGGGGATAATAAATATTAATTATATCTTAATTAAACATTATTTTATAAACCCATTTTATTTTATATTGAATAAATCAAAAGTTTTCTAGTGCAGTGTTAGCTTTTACACTTCTTCCTCACCTTCTAAGTAAAATTTTTATTTAGCTATTTATTCTATTTAATTTTTAAAATTTGAGAATCGCTTTGATAAAAGAGAATATGCAAAATATTTTAAGATAAACTTTTTATTTCATATCCTTTTTTTTTACTAGGAAAAATATCTACTTATATTCTATATAAAATTTTTATTCATGTTTTCCTTTCTTTGTTTTCCCCTAATAAAAGAACATTTCCTTTTTTTCATTTCCTTTTTTTTTCTTCTCCATACTTGACCTTTTTATTAATGTCAAAATTTATCCTCAGCCCTTTGTTTAGCCAAACTCAGATAAAACATACATAACTTATATAATTTTTATTCCCAATATTTCTTATATATTATATAAAATTTATTCTAATAAAATCCAACACCCGTTTTCAATAAAATTGCAATTTTATTATACTAACAAATTAAGAAGAGGTTGAAGTTCAGTCTTATTTAAAAGCTTATTCCATCAAAC
>JAKCPI010003907.1:0-11852 GCA_023213315.1 Euborellia annulipes | reverse complement strand
TTCACGTTTTGAGGTCCCCTGAATCCAAAAAAGTGGTTTTCGCGACATGGTCTGTCTGTGTGTGTGTGTGTCTGTGTTCACTTTTAAGCATGAAGGAATTGAGCTATGAGGCTGAAATTTTATATTTAAGTTAAACACCCCCCGGGACTGGGAAAATAAGCTTTTAATCAAAATCGGCCAAAGAGTACTAGTACTTTACTGATGTACTTTTTCAGTTTTTTTCGATTTTCTCAAAATTCGCTCTAACGATTTTGATTAAAATTCAAAAATCAATTATTTTTTAGATGCTCTTTCAAATGTATATTCTCGTTTTGCCCTCAAAATTGTTTGAAGCACACTTTACTCTTGTCCTTCATAGGAAAGATAGGAGAAATGGTTGCCATGGTAACAAATTATAAATATTTTCCCATGTTTATAAATTTGACATCTTAAATTTCAATATATTGGCGGAAACTAAATATATGTCGACACAAAAAATCTGGTGTGACAAGCACAGAACACAACTTTCGATTACCGAAGGTAAGAGAAAGTTGTGTGCTGTGCGACAGTCACACCAGATTTTTTTGTTTTGTATTTTCAATTTTGAATCCCGCCCCCTTTTACACTGCCCGTTGGCTAGCTCTACTCAAAATTACTAAAATTTATACCTTGAAAACTAAGAATTGATTAAATAAATGAGTCAAGAAAAGAATAGCTGCTAGATAATATTCCATTATCTATGCTGACGTTTCGGTCTTCGTCAAGACCATCCTCAAAGATTGTTGGCTATCCATATAAGCATACAATTAAATATTCAATCATATATGTAATGAACATAGAAAGACCATACATTAAATATATGGTATGTATGTACATAAATTTTATGTTTGAATATTTAATTGTATGTCTATATTGAGACTAAAGAAGCTGTGAGGATGGTCGTAACCAAGACCGAAACGTCATCATAGAGGGCCTAATAAATGAAATATTATTTAGCTACCATTCTTTTATTCACACATTAATGATCTAGCTATAAAATCCACATCTTGAATTTTAAACTGAGTCTCCAATAGATCTTGAAGAAGTAGCAGTGCAGTAGCCAGGCCTTCACTAACCAATCAAACTAAACTAATTTAATCAAACTGAGTTTTAATCAAATTTCTTTAACAGCAAATAGAAATGGCCTCTTAATTTGTATCTCAAATAAATTAGCTGTTTAAAGGAATATTTCGCCCTTGGCCTATGGCACAGAGGTAGAACTGGTGCCAAAGGTCGAGAGATAGCATCACGTCCCAGGCGTAAACATTTCTTTCAATTGAATTGACCGCCCAGGAAGAAAAAAAATACATATATATATATATATATATAGAGAAAGTATTGGATTCATGTCAAAAATTCGATGTCGAGATTTTGATGGATATACACACGTTTTGAGATTTTGAGTCCAAAAAAGTGGTTTTCGCGTTTTCGCGACATGGTCTGGCTGTCTGTCTGTGAACAAAATATCTCAGGAACGAAATGAGCTACGAGATTGAAATTATATATTTAAATTCGGTACTCCCCTGAGGCGTGAAAATAAGCTTTTGATCAAAATCGGTCAAAAAGTACTAGTACTTTACTGATTTACTTTTTCAATTTTTATCGATTTTCTCAAAATTCGCTCCAACGATTTTGATCTAAAATTCGAAAATCAAATATTTTTTAGATGCTCTTTAAAGCCTATATTCTCATTTTGTCCTCAAAATTGTTTGAAGCACACTTTACTCTTGTAATTCATAGGAAAGTTAAGAGAGAAGGTTGCCATGGTAACAAAATATAAATATTTTATATCTTGAATTCGACACAAAAAATCTGGTGTGACAAGCACAGATGTTTGCAGTGCGTGCGACCAGTCACACCAGATTTTTAAATGACTAATTAAAAAATATTTTAATTTTTTAATGATTTTCTAATCCAGAAAATCTTAAAAGAATTTTCAAGGTACATTTTCCTCGGCGCAACTCTGTTTTGCCCCGAGCGACTGTCCCTAGTGTCGTTAATGATAATCGTTGACAGTCCAGTAAAACGTGAATAAAATCGTTTGTCGTCAACGATTAGTTAATTATTTTCAGCACCAAGTCAAACTGTTTAACAGAAAGATGGAAAAACTTTGAGAACTTTTTGTCGTCTTCACGCAAATGGGAAATGATCAATTTTTGGTACAGACATAAGAGTAATAAGAAATGAAGACGGTACGGTTTTTTGCTCTTTTTATCTCATAAGTATGGAGAAGTATTTTGACATCTTCCATTTCTTCAAAAAGGCATAATACTTTACGTCTACTCAACTATCTTTTTAAATTCATTCTATTGAAATATAACAAAAACACAAACTTGCTTTATTAAAGAACATATTGCACAATCATACACGTTCCGAGCAAAATTTAAGATCAACTTGATTGAGAAGGTGCAAAGAAGGTTTCTAAAATATCTTTTTTTTGTCAAGTTTGGCCTCCCTGCTTCTCATATAACCTATGATCAAATGCTTGAAATCTTTGAAATTAAAAGTCTCTCTGAAAGAAGGAGGGACTTAATATATGCAAATTTGTGTGATCTGCTCGGCAACCGTTGGGATTGTCCTGAGCTGTTATCAAGAATTGGCTTCAGAGTCCCGGCCTTTACTCAGATCGGGCTCTCTTTTTTATCTTGGGCCTGTCCGTACGAGATTGGGAGAAATCTCACCCATTTTCAAGATGATTTCGGAATATGCGAGGAGAGAGGCCGGACTATCTGGATGAGGGATGCTTTTATTTAATTACTTTTATGGTTATGTATTTAATTTTAATTTTTTTCTACATTATAAAATAATTGTTTTTGTGATTTGTTAAATGTACAGTAAAAAAAAATATATAATATTATATATTTTAATTTTTTATATTACTTAATGCGAAGGGGGAAAGGGAGTGAGGGTGGGTGTGGGGGGGGGGGGAGGGAGAAAGAGAGAAAGATAAAAAAAAAAAAAAAAAAAAATTACAGTAGTATTATTGATTGTATAATTTACTGTCTAATTATTTTCCCTATAATTGTAAATTTTTTCTGTTGGGAATCTTATTTATCAATAAATAAATAAATAAATAATAAATAAAATGGTATCAACGATTATAGTTGAACAATAATCGTTTAATGATCGTCGTGAGTGTCGCATCGAGGAAAACGTACATTTACAAACCTAAATATGAATTTTTCACCCATTTTAATGAAGATGGAAGTTGTAATTGAAAACAGCAAATCGTTAAAAAATTTTACTTCAATTGATAAATAAGACAAATCTATCAATTAAAGCAAAAATCTTTTAACTGTTTTCAATTTAGCTACCTTTCACCGCCATTCATATAAAATATCCATCCATCATCTCCTACTTTCTACAACTTAATCCATTTAAGTTTCTTTATTGAACGGCAACAACCAACACCTTTTTATATGAGGTTTTTTTTTTAATATTTTAAAACCTTTAATTTCTGAGACGTTAGATTAAATTATTACCAATTAGAATTCAAAAAGATTAATTTGTTTTACTGAAAATGTAACATTTATTTTCTAAGTGGAGTAAAAAGTAACCAGGCGAAAAGGGATCTTAGAGATTCGCTCAAAAAGAGCATCCTGTTAAATATTCATCATCCAGAGAGTTTGGGAGAGGAATACATGCCTCAAAATTAGTATCCCTTCCTGGATCAAAAGCTTTGTTTAGAGGAACGATTAAATATGGCTTCTCTGCCAAATTATGACTTGGCAATTTCACCATCAAACTCGCTGCGACTTAATTAGTTTAACATTATTATGCAGTTTCCCTTGTTCTATTGTAGCTTCGATTATAAGTGTTCTTTTATAATTAGGTCAATTAATACATTCGAAAAGAGAGAGAGACGTTATTATAAAATTTAATAAAGTTTTACTTATTAATTAATTAAATTGCAATGTCAAATGAATTTTTTCTTTATAAATTTCCATTATCGTAATTAAAATATAAATTTTAGGATTTTAGAGAAAATTATAATTTAATTGGTATAGTTAGATCTAATGCTCTTTTCCATATCAATTTATGCAATATATATACGCCAATCAAAATTATGATAAAATAAAAGCAGGTGTATGGCAAAAAATCTGGTGTGATGGTCGCAGTTGCCGAAAAGACTGTGTGTATGTGTGTGTGAATGTGAGTATGAATGAGAAAAAAGTGTGAGTGTTAAAAAAAAAAAAAAAAAAAATATTAATAAACGCCAATAATTAAAAAAAACTTTTTATTTATTTATTAATAGACTATTAATAAATATTCTTATAGAAATCCAAACAATATAAATTACACAAAAGAAAAAAAAATAGTTACAGGGCGAGATTCGAACTCGAGATTTCATGTTTACAAAGAATGAACGCTATTAATCTAGCCACAGTGGCTTTTTGATTTGTTATTGTTAGCAACGGCTTAAGACATGCTGGCAAAATCTTTAACATTTTTGAAAAACATATAACCAAGTATTTATTAATTTAAATAAGCGAAAAATGTAGGTACCGCCGGGAGTTGCACCACGGATCTTGTCGATTTACGCTCAACATGCCCTACTGTTGGACCACAGTACGCACTCGCTTATTTAAATTATGATAGATCGCTGATTTCAGTCTACTAGAGAAACGCCGCTCAAATCAAGCGTTCTTTCTCCCTCTACATCTAATATTTTGAAAATTACTCAATTATCAATTAATAAATAAAGAATTATATATCATGTGTTGTCATGAGTAATTATGAAAAACATATAACCAATATTTATTAATTTAAATAACGAAATTATACCGGGTCACCACGATCTTGTCGATTTACTCAACATCCCTACTTTTGCCACACCACTCCTTATTTAATTATGATAGATCTATTTCCTACTAGAGAACCCTCAAATCAACCTGATTTCTCCGTTACTGAGGCGCGATCTAGATGGACGTTTTGAGAATTTACCTCATGGACCAACACATGATATATATAATTCTTTATTTATTAATTGCATAATTGAGTTAATTTCTCAAAACGTCCATCTAGAACGCGCCTCGGTAACGGAGAAATCTGAACGCTTGATTTGAGCGGCGTTTCTCTAGTAGACTGAAATTAGCCATCTAAGCGGGCGTACTGTGGTCCAACAGTAGGGCATGTTGAGCGTAAATCGACAAGATCCGTGGTGCAACTCCCGGCGGTACCACATTTTTCGCTTATTTAAATTAATAAATACTTGGTTATATGTTTTTCATAATTACCTCATGGACCAACACATGATATATATAATTCTTTATTTAACATTTTTTTTTAGACGAACTGTTGAGTAGTGCGTTCTCTCGCTTTAACAGAATTTGTTTTTCATTAAGAACTACACATACAAAATTTTTCGTTCAAATCGATGTATTGAAGGTTATGCACTCCCCTTGTTAGTTGAAAATATTATGTTTTTTCTATAGAGGATAAACTTTAATTTATTCAGAACAAAAAATGCGATTCCATAGCTTTGATATAAACACATTCATTCAGGTATTAATATAACTAAACCCTAATGCAATTTAAATTTTTAGACTGCTTGATTTGAAATTAATTGATTCCATCTTGTTCTGAACTATCCTTAAAAGAGAGAAGAGAAATAATCCGGTACTTTTGGCAGTAATTGAACAGTTTCATCAGCTTATCTCTGATTGAACTCAACTCGCTGACAAACCTCCGTTGATGACTTCCACTGAAAAGAGCCGTCGCCGATTCGCAACTTTAATTAAATTAAAGACCACACTTTGTAACTTGACACTCTATTAAACCTGATAGCTTTTTCATCATCGCAATTTTTAATCTAGTTTCGAATTATTTAAATAAAGGAAAATAGTTTAAAAGTTATTTTATCAACTTGCTCTTGAAAAGGTAGTCTGTCTCATAGGTTCGATTCTCTCCATATCGATTTGTTTAGTTTTATCAAGTGAATCATTTCCACCATATTTGATTCGTTTTTAAAAGCAAAGTGACTCAAGATCAAAAAAAAAAAAATTATATTTAAAAATTCATTTTCAAATTCAAAATTACATTTGAAAGGTGAAATAAAACCCAGGAGATGATACATAAAGACAGTCAGAAAAATCAATGGTCGTGGATAAATTTGAATTACAGATAACAGAGAGAGAGTGAGTGAGAGAGAAAGCGAGAAGTGAATTCAATTTATTCCCCTAGGGAATTTCAAATTATTATGTTAAGAGCCACAAGTGGAGTATAAAAGGAAAAAATATAATTAAATATGGATATAAGTTTTAAAAAGTTTTCTAACTTCTAAAGTAGAAGAAAAAAAAATCTTTGATCACACCAACTTTCTCTTACCTTCGGTAATCATTGTTCTCCCACCGTTTTTCGACATATATTATTCCCGACATACTAACATTTGAATTAAGATTAAAATTTATAATATGGGAAAATATTTATATTTTTTACCATCAACCATTTCTCCTATCTTCCCTTGAAATAAAGATAAATGTCTTCAAACAATTTGAGACAAATCAGAATATACATTTGAAAGAGCATCTAAAAATAAATGATTTTTGAATTTTAATCAAAATCTTAGACGAATTTTGAGAAAATCGAAAAAATTGAAAAATACATCATAAAGTACTAGTACTCTTTTCGATTTTGATTAAAAGCTTATTTTCCCCTAGGAGGGCCTAACTTAAATATAAAATTTCAACCTCCTACTCAATTCCTTCATCTTAAAATTAACACACACAGACAACACACAGACAGACAGACAACAGACAGACAAAAAGACACATTCCAAAACCAGTTTTGATTCGGACCTCAAAACTGAAGATCCATCAAAATCTCACATCAATTTTTAAAATCCAATACTCTCTCATATATAATACAATAACATAGTAAAGAAAAAAAAACTTGGCAATATTTTTTACTTTTTTTTATTATTTTCATTTTTTTTAAAGAATTTGTCACTTTTATGAATGTAAGTGAACGAAGCTCCCTGCCCCAAGAAAAATTGATAAAATATGGGGCTTTCCAGGCCCCCCGGAGGATAGCTGGTCCCATGCCCCCCCCCCCCCCAGCCAAATTCTCTAGTTACGCCCATGTGCATGTACATTGTTTGGTAAATAGTATACTATTATACATGCATAGAATGAAAATTGATAGATATATTTGATTCGCATCAGTTACCATTATATTCATTCAACCCTAAAAAATTTTCATTATATACATGTATAATAGTATATTATTTACAAAACAATATATATGATATATTATTGGACCAGCTCAGGGCAAGATATAGGGTAGGTCCCAGACGCTCTGGGAGAGATGGATAATTGGGATTTTTAAATTTTGTTATTTTTAAGTTTAATAGAAATGATTAGATTTTTGTTAAATAACCTATAGTTTAACATTTGAAGTTTCAATAAAAATAATAATTACAATCTTGTACATAAATGTAGTTTTATTTTAACTGGGCCTAGAAAAAACTATAGCTAACTACCCCGAACTTAACCTACTCCAATTAATGGACTGAAGATGGTTCATAATAAATGCATCGAAACGTGTCCAGCTGATTGGATGGCTAATCATTCAGAGCATTTTATCTTGGCTGCCTCTGCCTCAAGGGCGGATCTAGAGCTGTTTCTCGGAAGAGAGGGGGGTAATATGGTGTGGCTGGTCGCACAATACAAAATTTTTCTTAATTTCGGTAATTTAAAGGCGCATTCTGTACTTGATTGCCAGAATTAAATACAAATCAAAATTTTAAGTATCAATTTTTAAAATTTTACATTAAAAATAAATTTTTCTTTCGAAAAAAGTATTTTTTCAAATCTCGGGGGGGGGTAATTACCCCCACCCCCTTGTATCCCCCTTGCTCTGCCTTTACTAGTTATCTACAGCTACAACTTGCAGCACCTCAATACTTGAATCAATTTTCTAAAGATGACAAAATGGCAAAATAAGAACTTATGTCGTTAGCACATATTGATCAACTCGAATTAATAATATAAAGTAGACCTACATAATCCTTTTTATCAATTATCAATTTCTTTCCTTTTTTAGGATTTTTCAGTCAGGTTAACTACAAAATAACATTGTGGCTTGAGGATCGCAAACGTCTCAAGTGAGTCGAAATAGTTGCCAAATAAAACGATTGAGAGTGGAATCTTCTAGCCCTTATATAAAATAGCTCAGCTTCACATTACCTCTTTGTTTATTTTTTTAATGACTTCCGCCCCCCCACACCCCAACTTATAAATATTTGGCAAGCATGGAAAAAAAAATTCTTTTAGTGACCACCACCCACCCACACTAATCGAATACATTTTAAGAAAATGTAGATATATAAATACATTTACAATAGTGATACAAATTAAATAAATACATTATACTGTATAATAATAAATTAAACTTGAAATTTTTTAATATGATTGGAAGTGTCATTTCAACCCTTTCTTGGCCTCGGGCCTTGGTGTAGTGGTTAGCATGCTAGCTGTTTATTCCACGGATCGTGGGTTTATTTAAATTGAATTGGCTACCAATCAATTTAAATAAATAGAGACGGGGTCTAAATGGCTTTCGATGCCGAAAAAAACCTTCAATAAAAAAAAAAAAACTCTTGCTTGAAGAAGAGGAGGAAAATATTTTTAAATATTTATGTAGAATTTTGGAGCTTTATCTCCTCCCATCTTTGTCCGTGATTCCATAACCTCTAGC
Organism: Euborellia annulipes; assembly: GCA_023213315.1. Lineage (NCBI taxonomy): Eukaryota > Metazoa > Arthropoda > Insecta > Dermaptera > Anisolabididae > Euborellia > Euborellia annulipes. The sequence goes on along the minus strand of JAKCPI010003907.1, from coordinate 3,137 downwards.
GAATGAAAGTTGTCTGAAGTGATTAAGACAACCAATGTATAATAAATCTAATTGTATTGGTTTACTAATTATACAATTTTCTGTACTGGACATGAGTATTAAATTTAAATAATGGAATGGAGTCAGCCAAGGAAAGAATAAGGGGAAAAAAAATTTAAAAAAAAAAGAAGGTAAAATGATATGAATTTTTTAAGGGAAATACAAGTTTCAGTTTCGGTTATCGTTTCGACCGAAACTAAGTTATATTTCGGTTTCGGTTTCGGCTGAAAATCTTGTTTCGGTCGGACCCTAATGCAAATCAAATTTTTAATTTTTAAAATTTTATATTAAAGATAAAATTACTTTCTTTCCCCCCCCCCCCTTTGTATTTCCCTTGGCTTATGCCTTTATAAAATGTAAAATAAAAAGAGCAAATTGTTTTTTACAATACATTTGGTAGTTTATATTTTTCTCCTGTGATATAAATCTTTTAATATCGATCCAATACATTGATACGTTTTGCAATTTCCAATTTTTATCTGTTTGAACCGAAGCTAATTGAATTTCCGGGAGTGTCACCTTGGCTCTTACAACTTGTTTCCCCCAGGTATCGGTTTTGTTTATTGTTTTTATCTCTTCAAGATGATATAAATGAACTGAATGGAGTTCAATTATAAAAAATGATTGATATAAAAATACCTGAAGAAAAAGCGAGAGAGTAAAAATAAGTTATTTTGGAGAGTTACAAGATGCGAATATAAAAAAGCTGGGCGAATTCTGACAGACAGGAGACGTAACAAGATGACGCACGAACCGGAGACGGACCTGTCGAGGGGAATCCCCCAGAGACAAAGACTCGTTAATGAGCTAGCTCTCTCACCTGACGCACAACGGGATTTAACTGACGCACATACCTGATTATTATCCAAAAAACATTAGAATTGTCATCCAGTATCCAGTTTTAAAGATAAATAGTCCCAAAATAAGAAAAAGATCAAATTTCTCACCAGCAAATGGAGGTTTAAATAATTTAGATCATCTCTAAACAGGGGAATTTTAAATTCGTTTAGACCCATGTTTGATTATTTAATTTTAAAAATTAATAAGTATATCCATTAGTACATAATATAATTTTACACCTTTTGTTTTTTTGTTTTAACAAATGTCATAACTTTCTTAAGTCATACAAAATTTAGATGTTTTAAGCTAATAACTAAGAGACAGAATAAAATTAAATTTTAATGATGAAATGTTTTATCGAAAAAGGCTATTTTAAAAATAGCTTCTCTTTAACTAATTTATAAGACTTTTGACGACGATGACGTGTCCCCTGTGACCTCAACTCTTTGAATTTTCTAACCATTTCGGGGAATTTCGGAATTAATTTTATAATTTTTTTTTTTTTCAATATTATTTTCTTAAATAATCAAAAGATAATATTTTCTCATTAACAAACTCTAGAATCAATCGTGAACTTTATTGAATTTTTTTAACTCAAAAATTAATTGAAAATCTGCTGCCAATCAATCATATTTCTTTTTACAAATGCATTTTTTCAAATATGCATGAGATATTTCTACAGTATATCTTATTTATTATTATTTACTCGTATTTGTTCAGACAAAAATTCATTTTTCTTTGATTCTAATTGAAATTAATTGAATTTTTTTTTTATTTACAGTCAGACGAAATGGCGTCAAGGGGGGTATAAAGGTGGGTAATTACACCTGTCCCCCAAGATTTGAGAAAAATATCTTTCTTGAAATAGAATGTTTAATTTTTATTAGAGTGAGGTGAATAGCTGAGTAGATCTTGTAGTAAGAAATAAAGAAAAGAGCGATTGCAGGTACGTTTTTTTCGTTTATTAGTCACTTCAAGCCGACGTTTCGGTCAGATATACGACCATCCACAGGGCTGAAGCGAGTAAACAAAATTCCTCAAAAAGTCGAATGGTGCAATTATTTCTTGCCATTTAATAAGGACTAAATACTATGCAAATCAAGATTTAATTTTTAATATAAAATTTTAAAATTTTTAATAAATTTGCGAGATGAATTTGTGTTTGATTGGGCAAAGATTGCGCCCTCTGGAGTCGAACCAGGACCTCCACGCTTTCACGGCTGGAGGAGAAGGTCCTGGATTACAGTCTTTTGACGTAAGCGTTGATTGAAAAAAAATTCCATCTTTTTTCAAATAAAGCTCTACGTAGTTTAAAAATCAATACTTCAAAATTTGAATTGTATATAGGCCATATATTTTTACTTTCTCTTACGTACAGTATATCAGCGATTCCCCACCTTTTTTTGTCGCCGGTATTTACTACAAAAACAACAGTCATTTATTAAGTGATTAATTACAAGTTAATAATACATATACTATATAGGCCTATATTTCTAAAATTTGGCGGCACACTTTAAGAATTTGGAAGCACACTAAAGAGCCGCGGCACACCAAAGAGCCGCGGCACGGTGGTTGAGAATCACTGGTATAATATTGCAATCGTGTCAAAAATTCGATGTCAAGAATGTTAATAGAAATACACGTTTTGAGGTTCCTGATTCCAAAAAAGTGACTCCATGAAAATGATCCTTAGGGGTGTATGTTCAAATATATTTCGACATAAAAAAGTACTGTGCAGAATGGAACTTTAAATTACCGAAAGTAAGAAAAAATTGTGCTGAGCGACCAGTCACACCAGATTTTCGAAAAACACCATTGGTCAGTTGGATCATTTTTGAAAGATTATTAGAGTATTTATAAACAAAAATAATAATCAATTGAAATTATGCGGAAGGGGTAAACAATTATATAAGTATGAAATTGAACTTTGCTTGCATCTATAAAGAGAACATCAATAGCGTGAATCAAGGCGATTTATCTCCAACAAAGACTGGCTATTTTTAAGCCACCCTTTTGAATCATAAAAACAGATCCTCAGCTTTTATTATTTATTTCTAGTTTATATATAGGCCTACATTTTGGGTTAAAGATCAGGAGGTGTATATGACGCTCGAAATACGGCTAAAATTAGCCTTTTTTTTGCTCTCCCTCTCTATTGGGAATTTCCGCATTAGATATTGGAAAATAATCACTGGTTCAATTTTGACAAGATGGGAATTTTAATGACTTGGAAAATGGATTTTTTTTTATTAACAATT
>JAKCPI010003905.1:0-11878 GCA_023213315.1 Euborellia annulipes | reverse complement strand
TGGCGATTCGTCTAAGCTGACCTTTTTGTTTTCATATTTAGAAGTTATAAGTATTGCCACTAGATGTCACTAAGTGTCAATATTGGGCAAATATGGCGGACGCCAGACAGCCTTAACTAAGTGATGAAATTAGGAACACAAGCCTTGTTTATTAATTTTTTTTTTTTGCAAATTTTTAAATTTTTGTTAAAAAATTAATTAGCTTTAATTAGTTATTTTAATCAATTTTCAATTTTTATAAATGATACCATTATTAAGTTGTTTTTTTTTTTTCCTATACCAAACGTCGCGGGTTCGGACCCAGGCAGTCCGATGATTTTATTTAAGCCATTTGGATACCAGATGGCTTAAATAGAAATGCCTGACCCCACAATAGATATATTCTCTACAACGGTTATCGTCAAAGTCTTATATGGCCTAAGTTGCCGAAAAGACTGTATGAATGTGTGTGTGAATGTGAGTGTGAATGAGAAAAAAGTGTGAATGTTTTTATAAAAAAAAAAAAATGTTGTTTTTTTTTTTTTTTTTTTAGAAATAAAAACATTCACACTTTTTTTCTCATTCACACTCACACTCACACACACATTCACACTTTCTTTTCGGCAGATCAGGCCATATAAGACATTTACGATAACCGTTATTTATGAATTTATATATATATTAGGGTCCAGGCATTTTTATTTAAGCCATCTGGTATCCAGATGGCTTAAATAAAATCATCGGACTGCTCAGGTCCGAACCCGCGACGTTTGGTATATGAGGTTAGCACTCTAACCTCTACACCACGCCCCGTGGGCAGCCATATTAAGTTGTTAACTTTACAAAACTTTCCTTATACCTTATAGCTAGAGACCGGATTTTAAGCAAAATGCTTATTGCTCAATTTTATAAGCAACCATTAGATATTTAATTTCTATACGAATTAGGGAAAACTAAGTGTATTGAGATTGCATTTTTTATGCTTTTTTTGCTTTTTTTGAGTTTTCATGCTTTTTTTCCCTTTCATGCTTATTTGAACTTATTTTACGAATATTTATAATTTTTTTTTTTTTTTTTTATTAAAAAACACACTTTTTCCCATTCACACACGCATACACCAGGGACGTATATAAGGAGGGGGGAGGGGGCCCGCCCACCCAAAAAAAAAAAAATTTCAAAAACCCCGCAGTGCGAAAAAATATAGCCCTGGAAAAAAATTTTTTCATCAGGGTGAAAAAATTTGGTTCCGCAAAAACAAAATTTTTTGCAATTTTTCTTTAAAAAAAAATTTGTATACGCCATTGGTATGAGTAAAAATTGCTTATTAGATGCTTTTTTTCAACTTTTATGCTTATTTAACAACTTATTATTCAAGATTTTTATGCTTTTTTAAGCACTTTTTTTTTCATTTTTTATGCTTTTTGTCCGGTCTCTACTTATAGCTATTATATGTGAAAAAAAGTCATTTTTTTAATTCGAAGGTTATGCTTGTTTTTGTTTACTATATGGATGATTTACTATAGGTCAGTTAAATTTGCTAATTGACTATAAGTGAAGGAATAAGACACATAATAATCTATATAGGCCCTATATATAATAGCGGAGTGTCCGCCTGTCCGTCTGTTTGACCAACTTCCCGTTGAAATTTTGAAACGAAATTTTGCAGTCTTATAGAGGACTTTATAGAAAGTTCAGGAAAAATACTTGGGTCCGGGAATTCTTATAACTTTTTGAGTTATTAATTCCTAAAGTTACGATTTCTCCCATAGGAAATGTATAGAGAAATATTTATGTATTCTTTGAATGTGAACAAATCCTCAACCAAGCACTGGATTGGAATACGTATGAATAATATTATTTTTGCCCCGGGCTTGGCCTAGTTGGTAGCGTGCCTGCCTTGTATACCAAGGAGCGGGGGTTCGGATCCTAGGCATCCGATGATTTTATTTAAGCCACTTGAATACCAAATGGCTTAAATAAGAATGCCTGGACCCCAATAAATATATTGTATATTAATAAATTATGAGTATCGTTTAAGTCTTAAATGGCCTAAGTTGCCGAAAAGCCTGTGTGTATGTATGTGTGAATGTGAAAGTGAGTGGGAAAAAAGTGTGAGTGTTTAAAAAAAAAAAAAATTTCTTTTCATAATTAAGAAAAGGTGAGGGTCCGCCGTAGGCTAGTCAATTATAATATTTTTCTTTGTTTATTCCTGCCGCATTACAAAAAATTTTTCCGATAAAAAAATCAATATTTCCATAATTAAGATTAATGATAATGAGATCATTAATAATTTTTGGTCATTCGATTAAGTGGGAGTATGGTTAAAAATAATAGCATTTTTAGGCGACGTGATCAATGTCTTAATTAGAATTATGTTGATTCATTTCGGAATCTTTCGCTCTCTTTATGAGAATCGCAGTCGCTCTCGAGTAAATTGCATTCCCTTGCAATAGAGTGATAAGAGTCGGCCAAGACATACACACTCGGTGCCATAAAGCGCTTATCTTTGCCCAAACACTCTATGCTCCTAAATGGACCTACAATTCCAACTCTAATTGGGTTAGCCTACAAAACAAGACAATTGCTTTTTCTTCTCTATTTTTATTTTTTATTTCCTATTTCGTTTCTTTAATACTCTTCTTTCTTTTTAACATACAAAATTATCGATTCGAGATAACCTCATTTTTTTAGATTTAAAAAATATTATCTCTTGATTTGAATCTGAGTAAAAAACACCATCTTTTTGTAACTTCTAAGACAAAAATAAAAAAGATTATGATTAAAATATTAATTAAAATTAATAATAGAATTCGCAAATACGTAGTAAAAAGCAATTCGTAAGATTTTTTTTACTTGACTAAAGAAAGGATATTTCACGGCCAAGTTGGAGTTGTGTATAGAGAGTCTTTTCAAGATATATCAACCCCGTACACGGGGTATGCTATAGCATGAGATTATGGGGGAGGATATAAGAAAAGAACCTTTTTAATTTTTTGATAATAGAAGTGGCTGTTCAGCAATTAGAATGATGAAGGAAGAGAGGATGTCAGCCAAAATAGGAGCCTCTATCGAATAAAACGTTTTCTGATTGGAGATTTTTATTCGATAGTGGCTCCTATTTTGGCTGACATCCTCTCTTCCTTCATCTTTTTAATTTTTTGCTTTCTAGCTGTTATCTAAACCTATCCTAGCCTATAATAATGTTGTACTTAATAAACATCAAGTCAGATTATTATTAACTTAATAAAAAACGATAAATTTAAAGCAACGTCTTGTCATCATTAATCATAGATTTGAATCAAAATTAATACAATTATCAATATCTTGACAGATAGAACGTATAAAATTTCAAGATTAGTTCAATGGCGGACCCAGAGGTGTTTCTCGGAGAGGGTAATCTAGTGTGACTGGTCGCACAGCACACAATTTTTTTCTTAATTTCGGTAATTTAAAGGCCCATTCTGTACTTGTTTGCCAGAATATAAATACAAATCAAAGTATTAATTTTTAAAATTTTACATTAAAATTATTATTATTTTTTTTTTTTTTGAAAAAAAGTATTTTTTTTTCAAATCTCGGGGGGGGGGTATTTACCACCTTTGTATCAGTTTCGTTATTGCATTTATGTAATAAATGCGATCTTGAGATTTTAATGGAAATACATATTTTGAGTGTCTCTGATTTTCTAAATGGCCTAAGATGCAGAAGAAAAAGACAAAAAAATAATAGTCTATATTATCGATAACTAAATATATTTGGATACAAAAAAATCTGGTGTGACAGCACACAACTTTTCAATAAGGCACACCAATTGAGCAAAACGTTTTGCTCAATGCCAACGCACACTGATTAGGCAAAATGTTTTGCCATTAAACAAAATGTTTTGCCATTGAGCGTTTTTGCCTAATCGGTGTGCGTTGATTTTGGATAAAATGTTCGGCAAAAACGCTCAATGACAAAATATTTTGTTCAATGATGTCGAATCATGCACAATTATGTTTTGGCTAACCGGTGTGCGTTTACCCTTAGAAAAACATTGAAAAAAAAACAGTTTTAGACACGATTCGTCAAAAATGTTTTGTCTTTGATCATTTTTGCTCTATCGATGTGCGTTCAGCCTAAAAGAAAATATGTTGTGTGGCCAGTCACATCAGAATTCTTAAATTTTCAATATTTATCGTTTATTTATATTTGACTATTGATTACTTTACTTATTATTAGTGCATTAAAATGAATGTTATAAACAAGCAAAGATAATTGGATGCAAAGTCATTAATAATCAGCTTATTAAAAATTAAAATAATTTGACATACCCTTTGATAAAAGCGTATTTTAGAAATATCAAAACTGTCAATCAATCAATTTATTTAAATTCATGTCAATTAAATAAAACAAATTTCACCGAATGGACATTAAACCACATAAAACTATCATAATTTGCTCTATTGATCTTGAAAAGGTGGGAATTTTATTACAAGAAAAAACAAATCTATTCCTTACCAAATGGCTTATATAAGAATGCCTGGACCCCAATATGTATAATAATAAATAACGGATATCGTTTAAAGTCTTAAATGGCCTAAGTTGCCGAAAAGACTGTGTGAATGTGAGTGTGAGTGAAATCTATTCCTAAAAACTGTGACTTGAAACAACTCCGGGACAGATACAATTTGTGTTTTATCTTATATTGTCGAAATTGTTCAATCTATTAATGTATTATATTATGTATTTTCTTAAAGACTGATGATGGGAAAATAAAGTTTTCCCGAAACTTCTCATTAGTTGTAATAAAATCTGAGGCTTTAATTTTTGGCTGCTCCTGCTCCCTTCCTTGTATGTAAATCAACAGCCACGTACTTCATTGGTTATAAAAACTGTGAGTTTTATTAAGGATTTTAAACTTGAAAAGAATTTGATTCCAGACAAACTGACTAAAATTTTTTTTAACATATAAATACGAATGTGATTCAGGCACATTTATTTATACCAATTGATATCCAATTGATTTAAATAAATATTCATCGAACCCGCTGGGATCCTGTTGGTCTTTGAGGTTATCAATTAAATTTGTCAATATCTTTAACCTCTCGCCTCCCCCCTCCCCCTCCCGGAACAAGGGAATGTTGATAAGTTGTTTATGTCACCACTTTTAAAGGAAACAAAAAATAGACCGTTGTTCCTTAAAAAAAAAGATCAAACGAAAAAAATATGAAACACTGAAATAATTTTTTATTGGAATTTCGGAAAAAAATTTGAAGAAAATGATAAAATTTTAAAACTTGGAAATTTTTTATGAAAAATGTTTTTTTTTTTAATTTAGCTTTATCTTTGTTCTTCTTTAGAAGTTTATTTTACAACATACCCATTTTTACTTTTAATAAAATAAAAATATACTAAATTTCCCTTCAGGAAATCTGGTCAGTTTAATCATAAATATTTTCATAAAAAAAAAAATACTATTCATTCTGGTTATGAATAGCAAAGAAATGGGAATGACAGACACACAGACAGGAAGTCCGCCCCGCAGTTTGACAGAGAATCTGAAGGGCTTTTCCTTTTAGTCTATATTATGCATTTATATAGGAACTAGCTGCGGTAGGGTTGCCTTCGGCAACCCTACCCCCCTAGGCCCTGGCGGGCGGCGTCTCGGGATATGACTAAGAGTTGTCCAGATAAATGTATTTTAATTAATTATGAGGAAGAGTTTTTATTTTTTATTTTAAATATTTGATTAATATATTTTTCAATTATTTACACCCTAAGGAAGCGTCATTTTAAATTTTATTAAAATCGAATGAAAAATAAATTTCAGGGGGGTCAGGGGGTGATTGAACTTTCTGGGGTCTAAAATACCATTTTTCAATTATTTACACCCTAAAAAAGCGTCATTTTAAATTTTATTAAAATCGAATAAAAAATAAATTTCAGGGGGGTCAGGGAGGTGATTAAACTTTCTGGGGTCTAAAATACCATTTTTCAATTATTTACACCCTAAGAAAGCGTCATTTTAAATTTTATTAAAATCTGATGAAAAATAAATTTTAGGGGGGGGTCAGGGGGGTGATTGAACTTTCTGGGGTCTAAAATACCATTTTTCAATTATTTACACCCTAAGAAAGCAACATTTTAAATTTTATTAAAATCTGATGAAAAATAAATTTCAGGGGGGTCAGGGGGGTGATTGAACTTTCTGATGTCTAAAATACCATTTTTCAATTATTTACACCCTAAAAAAGCGTCATTTTAAATTTTATTAAAATCGAATAAAAAATAAATTTCAGGGGGGTCAGGGAGGTGATTAAACTTTCTGGGGTCTAAAATACCATTTTTCAATTATTTACACCCTAAGAAAGCGTCATTTTAAATTTTATTAAAATCTGATGAAAAATAAATTTTAGGGGGGGGTCAGGGGGTGATTGAACTTTCTGGGGTCTAAAATACCATTTTTCAATTATTTACACCCTAAGAAAGCAACATTTTAAATTTTATTAAAATCTGATGAAAAATAAATTTTAGGGGGGGGTCAGGGGGGTGATTGAACTTTCTGGGGTCTAAAATACCATTTTTCAATTATTTACACCCTAAGAAAGCAACATTTTAAATTTTATTAAAATCTGATGAAAAATAAATTTTAGGGGGGTCAGGGGGGTGATTGAACTTTCTGGGGTCTAAAATACCATTTTTCAATTATTTACACCCTAAGAAAGCAACATTTTAAATTTTATTAAAATCTGATGAAAAATAAATTTTAGGGGGGTCAGGGGGGTGATTGAACTTTCTGGGATCTAAAATACCATTTTTCAATTATTTACACCCTAGGAAAGCGTCATTTTAAATTTTATTAAAATCTGATGAAAAATAAATTTTAGGGGGGTCAGGGGGTGATTGAATTTTCTGGGGTCTAAAATACCTATTTTTCAATTATTTACACCCTAAGAAAGCGTCATTTTAAATTTTATTAAAATCTGATGAAAAATAAATTTTAGGGGGGTCAGGGGGGTGATTGAACTTTCTGGGGTCTAAAATACCATTTTTCAATTATTTACACCCTAAGAAAGCGTCATTTTAAATTTTATTAAAATCTGATGAAAAATAAATTTTAGGGGGGTCAGGGGGGTGATAGAACTTTCTGGGGTCTAAAATACCATTTTTCAATTATTTACACCCTAAGAAAGCAACATTTTAAATTTTATTAAAATCTGAATGAAAAATAAAAAAATAAAATTTTAGGGGGGTGGGGGGGGGGGCGCAGAGCGGAAAAATCTTTTCAAATGTCGAATTGTTAGGGGGGAAGAGTTTTTATTTTTCATTTTAAAGATTTGATAAATATATTTTTCATAAAGCGAGTTAGATCCTGTTTTCCAATGCTTTGCTATGGGGTAATTGAATACCCCCAAAAAGGGGGGGTTCCCTACCCCTAATTCGATATAATGATAGCCTAAAACCACCCCCGGAAAATTCCCTACCCATTAAAAAAAACTCCATGAAAATCGGTCCAGTAGTTTCGGAGTCTATGCGTTACAAACAGACAGACAGACAGACAGACAGACAGACAGACAGACAGACAGACAGACAGACAGACAGACAGACAGACAGACAGAGATTGTCTTTTATATAATAGTATAGATACTTCTCTTATCTGCGCAACCACCGACGAAGACCGCCACTTTCTTAGCTTTTCACCATTTTCCATTTCCGCTGTCCTTATATTATATTCTAGTGCTTTTTTACCTCCCTACCCCCACATGCTTTTTCATCACCTCCTACTTTTTTCTTGGACTTGCAACTTTAGATAAGAAAATATAACTAGAAGATATATAAATATAGAAGATTTACTATACCATTTATATTTTTAGGGTTAAGCCAAGAAAAAAATATTTAAAATGATTCATATCTCTGAATTATATATGACTTATTTTAAATACTTTTGAAAATGTATTTTACTTATATAATAAAGTATTTGCAATCTTAAATAAAATCTATTTTCCAAACTTTAAATTCTTAATTTGTAACTTGTAAACTAATCTTATTACCTAATATAGCCAGGGGGATGTTATTTTGATTAATCAAAGTTTTAAACTTTTTATTATATTATAAATAAACTTTTTTTTTTTCACTCATTAGCCAGAAGTCATAGGATATAAAATAAGCTTAAAAAGGAAATTGAATTTTATTGTAAACAATATAGTCTAGTGCCAATGAGTTTAATTTTGATTCCACTTGAACTATATCTGCAGCTTGTTTCTGATCGAACGACACGGGTTAATTGCTAAAAGGCCCCTTTTACCCCTCCTAGGGCTCTTTTTGGAGGAAATTGGGGCCTGGACCGCCGTGTTAAAACAATTACACTGTGCAGGCCCACCCGGTCGATATACAGGGATTCCCTTTCTTCCCTTTTATTCTCTTTCCTTGCTAACCCCGTCCCATCCGAACCGACCCAGTGTCCCGTCTACGAAAACTCCATTAGCCCATCAGACGTTTAACCTGTCTTCTTTTTCTCCGAATTTTATTTCTTCCTGACTACTTGTCTCTGTGATCATTAACTAACTTGATATTGGCTTAAATTCTTTTCCGGTATTTAATTAAAAAAATCTTTTAATTCGGTAATTATTTAATCCTTTTTAGTAAATAAAGAGAATTTGATCCGATTAATTCAAATCTGCTTTTCTTACAAAACGAATGAATAGTCATATATAAATATAAAGAAGTCTCTAACAAAGTGTAAATATGATCTTATAGTGTCCTTCTTGGGGTTAAAACTTGAATATCCCAATAGAACAATCTTATTCGATATGTCGAGAAATTTCCTTTCCAACCATGTGATTTAAATTTTTTTAATGTTTTTATTCTATTTGTGAGTTCATTTATGGAGTTTTTTTTGGGTCTAGAGAAAAGTCCTCAACTGAATTCTTCCTTCCTCCTTCAAAACTTAAAGAAGCTTGAGCATTTAATCTAATTCATATAATATACATCACCCTTGGTTTGTTTATGCATCAGGAGAAGGAGCAGCCAAAAATAAAAAGTTTCCGATTTTTTCAATTTAACGAGACGTTTATGGATAATCCTGGTCTATACAATCAACAGATGAATAATAAAATCGAGCGTTTATTTTATTACAAGTTGGAAAGGCGCGGCTTCGCCGCGCCATTCCCAACCTGGCCCTGGCGGGCGGCGTCTCGGGACGTGATCAGTAGTTTTCCCCTTAATTTTAAAGCCCATATGGTTTTTGCCCAAATGAAAATAGACTGAATCAAGTTTAAAATAATTGAATATTCGCCCTGCCCGGCCTGTGGGTTTTGAAGACCATGAAAAAATTATGGGCGGGTAGCAAGTCTAAATTTCACTTTAATAAACTGATTAGGAGGACGGGCATGCAAATGAAATCGGACGGGCAAGGACCTATTAAAAAATAAAGGGTCGGACTAAGCCGAGCGCACAACTTTGCCCACCCACTATTCAAGAAAAGAATATATTGCCCTCCCCCCCTAGAGCCCCCTAATGGTCCGATGGTATACATATTATATATCATTTTACTCGGGAGGAAGTCTTGTTTCTGAATATATAAAAAAAAGTATAGGTTATGTAAGAAAAAATATTTGCCCCCCCCCCTAATGGTCCGATGTTTACCAAAAGCTTTTCGCTTCTTGGCCTCTACCCCTAGTTTATGGGTGCAAAATTTCAAAACAATTGAACAAATAGTTTTTGAGTTTTCGTTGACGAAAAAATTTACCACAGACACACACAGAGACATAATTCCAAAAACTACTTAAATGGATTCACGGGACCTCAAAACGAATTTTGGCAGCTTCAGAAAAATTTCGATTTTTTTTACGATTACATTAACTTTACCTCAACCTACGGTTGATGGGCAAAGTTAAAAATAAACAATTTTAAAATATTTCTTTTTTCTGACATCTGAAAAAGTTTATTATTTATTATAAATTTAAATATGTAAAAAAAATTAAATATTTTTAAATAATTTTTTTTTTATTTGATGTATTATTTAAAACTTTTTATTAAATAAAAGAAATTTTATACAATGTATGATTCAGGGGTATCATACATCGTCAAAGTCTTAAATGGCCTAAGTTGCCGAAAAGACTGTGAGAATGTGAGTGTGAATGAGAAAAAAGTGTGAATGTTTAAAAAAAAAAAAAAAATTCCTAGACATTCATTCATTCATTCACTAAATTTTCGTCGGTACGGGAGGGTTTGAAAAATTTCCGGGTCTGAAGAATGTTAAAAATACCCGGCGCTAAGTAAAAAAAAATAAGAATATGAGCCAAATGAAATGTTGTGGTCGTGGAAGGCTCTATGAGGGAATGAATTGAAAATGATTTTTTTGCTATGTTTTGAAGATATCTAAAGAAAAAATTGAAATAATCTATAATTTCGTTCATTTTAGATACTAAGCCATGCCTGAGAATACTGCAATGTGGATCATTCAGAGCAATCAAACAAAAAAAAAATTTCTTACATTTTAGAAGTGGTTTTAAATACCCTAAACAATGTCTGAATTAAATGAAATGGTATTCATTTTTTACAAAATTTAATCTAAAATGTGAAAACCTTTGGATATCCAAGATATCTTTTACCATTAAAAAGATATAGCTAAAATTGTATAGAAATATCTCGGAAAAAAAATATCTACTTAAAAGTTTGTCTCGTGATTGACGAATAGATAGTATACTAAACCATGTCTGAGAATGCTGTAATGTGGCTCATTTGTTTCCAAATTTAATGTAGAATAATACAAAATTATGAGATTGAAGATATCTCTTACCATTCAAAAAATATAGCCGAAAATTGAAAGAAACTCTTCAAACAAACAAACAAAAAATAAAAATTTCTTCCATTTTTAGAAAAAGTTTAAAGAACTTAAATAGAGGCTTATCAGGTCCAAACTGGGCTCGTTTTAAAGGAAATTTAATGTAGATTATAAAAAGTAAATCATATCTAAGACATTGATAATCGTTTAAAAAATATGGCCATGAATATGAAAAAAATTAATAAAAAAAAATTTTGTATCACACGCCAAAAGTTGCACAGCCGCTAAACAATGCCTTAGAATAGTGCAAAGGGTCTCATTCTTTTCCAAATTTAATGTAGAAAAATACAAAATTATGAGATTGAAGATATCTCTTATCATTCAAAAAATATAGCCAAAAATGTAAAAAAATAATCGGCTAAAAATGAGTTTTTTGTAATTTAAAAAAAGGGGGTATAACTTTTTCATGATTTTGGATTTTTCTAGTCGTCAGCAGATGGTACTGAATCAAATAAAAAAAACCGCAATTGTCTAGCTTGTCTAAAGACACAGATGTTTAAAAACCATCTCAAAAAATGAAAATTTTCGTGTTATTTTTTTTCACACTTGAAAATTAAATAGAAGGGGTTGATGAAAAAAAATGAAATTTACCTGACTTAAAGTATAGGATGTGAGGAACATTTCGCAAAAAAAATTATTGAAATTGGACAATAAATACTGAAGCAAAAAAACAATGAAAATGAACTGAAGCCGCGGCAAAATCATCAAAAATGAGGTTCTTTTTGCACGAATTATTTATATGTGTAAACAAACCTCAAAAATAGTTAAAAGAGGTTTGTCATTTTCAAAATTTAATGCAGATTATTGACTAATTCAGATATAGAAGATATCTTTAACCGTTTAGAAGATATGAGTGAAAAAATGAAAAAATATCGTGAAATTTTTGAAAAAACATCGAAAAAAATGAGTTTTTCCCCTCTTAAAAAAAAGTGGTACAACTTTTTTAAGATTTTGGATTTTTCTATTTGGTTTTAGAGGATTCTGAATCGAATGCAAAAAACCCCATATCTCTAGGTGGTCTAGAAGTACCTTATTCAAAAAACGTCTTTTCAGCTTTATTATAATATAGAT
>JAKCPI010003904.1:0-27877 GCA_023213315.1 Euborellia annulipes | reverse complement strand
CCCTACCTACCCTAAGAGGAGACTTCGGCAGGATGTTTGAATTATTTGCAGCAAGATGAGCCGAGCATGTTGGAGACTTCCGACTCTGTAATCCTCAGCTTAGCCGGCTTAGCCATTGCCTCCTCTACAGGCGCAAAACATGACTAAAAGTTTAGAAAAATTAATTTTTTTTTTTTTTTTTTTTTTTTTTTTTTTTTTTTTTTTTTTTTTTTTTTTTTTTTTTTTTTTTTTTTTTCAACTTTTGACACCCCTAATACAATTTTTCCATCCCTTAACAATAAAAAACAGAATTTTTACGATATTTTATAATTCTTTAGCTTTCTAAAAATCATTCATTCGTGAAAAATCCATTATTTATTAGCGAAATTATGAACAAAATAGTAAAATATCTCTAAATAGTTATATTTATTCCTATGAGATCTCTATTCTAGGAGAGAGCAAAGCGCCTAAAAAGATAGGCAGCCAAAGTGTTTTTTTTTTCACCAAACTTTGATAACTGTTTTGAATATAATTTCGTTAATTATTAACGGATTTTCATGAATGAATGATTTTTGGAAAGCTAAAGAACTATAGAATATCCTAAATATATGTTTTTTGCATTCAGGGATGGAAAAAATTGTATTTGGGGTGTCAAAATTGAAAAAAAAATTTTTAAAAATTCAATTTTTCTAAACTTTTATCCTGTTTTGCGTAAATCACCTCCGATTGGACTTTATATTTCTATGTAATTCATCTATCTGCATATTTTTAAGAGGTAACGCCTTAGAAAAATCTAGGTAATTCAAAAAATTAGAGCCGCTTTAGAGCAGATTTTCTAATTTTCTATATAGTTCTACTAGACATGATGGGGCACAACTGATGGCATTTTTTGTAATCACCGCTACCCACCCTATCCAGGAATAGCTTCAAATGCCCCGGCAACAAAAAAAGGGTCTTTTTTTGTTCTCTTGAACAATCATTATTTTAAGGAATAAACGAAGATGATCATAACAAGTATAAAAATGACATTATTTATATACTTTAATAACGAATATTTTGGAAGTCTTTGGTAGGTCTCACTTCTTCAGTGTCCTTATCTTAATAATGATAAAAATTTGATAAATCCCTTTAAAGGCCATTCTACACGAGCGTTTTGAACACGATTCTATGGCCGCATTTTCATCCAGTTTTTGACGCGTTAGAAACGCTCGAACTCCAGCTATCAAAACGCCCGTGTATAAGCTCTAATTTAAACTCCTTAGTTCTGTTTGACTCGCGTTTTTGAAGCGTTAGAAACGCGGCAAAAACGCTGGTGTAAAATGGCCCTAAAAGAATATAACAAGCATGTAAGATTAATTCAAAGTTATCTCAAATCCTAGACTAAAAACACATTTCGAGGCTTTTAGATCTATTTTTAATCATTCAGTGTACTTTTTTATTATAGTTTTATCTTAGAAAGAAACGGTTTTACTCTTCAGTCATGATCACAATAGATATCTAAGGGCTTTTGGGACGTCTTGAGAATGGGGACGCAGTCATCGAGCCCGAACATCTAGGTTGTGCCGAACATCGAGATCCCCTAGAACCATGTTCGTCAAGATAGCGAAGTTGTGCCGCATCCCGTAGAGCTGCGGCACTACCCAAACCTCTCTCGGGTGAGTAGATCAGAAGACTATCAGTGCGATAATCCCCAGAAGAACGTTTGCTGCTAATTGCGATGGCTCTCGCTACCGCCAAAAAACCTCGTTCACTCCTGCACACCAACCATATAATAAAATTATGGGTTCATGAGGACTCGTGACGAAATTAAAGGAATTATGACTGGAAGATAGCAGCCAAGATAAAAGCATATATTCCGAAAGAATAATGAGTCAGGAAGAGATGGCAAAAGGAAGTTGAAGAAAAAAAATTTGAAAAGAGAACGAAATTCTAACTAAAAAATCTTGAATTATCAGCGGAACTTAGAAGAAGACAGGCATAATATGATCTATAGTACAAATATTTGCAAAATTTATAAAATACCTTTCGTCCCAAATGAAAAAATTTATTTTTCTTAAAGAATTTATATTTTGGATTATTAATAAATTGGGTATGGGGTACTTTGCAGCATTAATAAATCTTAATATCCCTAATATACAAAACCTATGCATTATAAAGCACGTATATAATATATTCAAAAGAAGAAATTAATGGCTGAGTGATAATTAACAGGAACAGGTAGATGAAGGCAGTCAGCAAACAAAAACTTTATTTAAATATCGTCGACGTTTCGGGAACGCATATAATTTTGTATGACCTACATGTATCAATCTAAACAACATTAACAATTTATCGTAAGTCTTTCGTCATGTTTTGTTTTTAAAAAATCTGGTGGACTGGCGCACAGCACACAACTTTCTCTTACCTTCGGTAATCGAAAGTTGTGTTCTGTGCTTGTCACACCAGATTTTTTGTGTCGACATGTATTTAGTTTCCGACAGTAGGGTACAATTGAATTCAAGATGTAAAATCTGGTGTGATTGGCGCACAGCACACAACTTTCTCTTACCTTCGGTAATCGAAAGTTGTGTTCTGTGCTTGCCACACCAGATTTTCGTGTCGAAATATATTTAGTTTCCGCCAATATATTAGAAATTTAAGATGTCAAAATTATAAACATGGGAAAATATTTATATCTTGATACCATGGCAACCATTTCTCCTATCTTTCCTATGAAGCACAAGAGTAAAGTGTGCTTCAAACAATTTTGAGAGCAAAACGAGAATATACATTTGAAAGAGCATCTAAAAAATAATTGATTTTTGAATTTTAATCAAAATCGTTAGAGCGAATTTTGAGAAAATCGAAAAAAACTGAAAAGTACATCAGTAAAGTACTAGTACTCCTTGGCCGATTTTGATTAAAAGCTTATTTTTTCGGTCCCGCGGGGTGTTTAACTTAAATATAAAATTTCAGCCTCATAGCTCAATTCCTTCATGCTTAAAATTGAACACACACCCACCCACCCACACACACACCCACCCACCCACACACCCACCCACACACCCACAGACAGACCATGTCGGGAAAACCACTTTTTTGGATTCAGGGGACCTCAAAACGTGAAGATCCATCAAAATCTCGACATCGAATTTTTGACATGAATCCAATACTTTCTCTCTATATATATATTACATATATACATAGGTAAGAGAAAGTAAAAATACTTGTAAAGATAAATTTTAATTTGCCTGTCTAACACCATATAAATTGAGCGATGCGTTCCCGAAACGTCGACGATATTTAAATAAAGTTTTTGTTCTTTGCTGGCTGCCTTCATCTACCTATTCCTGTTATAATATATTCATAACAATTTCTATAATAAAAAACGAAATTTCATTGGTTAGTAATCAAAATTTGCTGTAGTGTGTCTAATAAATTGACCAGGGACTGTAGTGACTAAATTTGCTGATCTGGGGTGATTATAAAAGTCGGAATGTTTCAACAGATCAAGAAGTTTTTAGGTAGAGCTTTCCTTCTAAAATTTAAGATACACTTTTAAATATACTATCATTCCATTGTTATTATTAATAAAAGATTTTAGATTTTGACTCAAACCGACATTTCACACTCGTATATCAAATCCTCTTTTCTATAAATAAAATAAAAAAGGGAAGTATTGTATATAAATAATGTTTTTTTTTTCTCATACTTTTCTCTAATTTACACTCACACCCATATTCACAGTCTTTTCGGCAACTTAGGCCATATAAGACTTTTATGGTAACCGTTCTTATTTTAGCCATTTGGTATCCAAATGGCTTAAATAAAATCATCGGACTGTCTGGGATCCGAACCCGCGACCCTTATAATACAAGGTCAGCACGCTAACCCCAACACCAAGCCCGCGAACATAAATATTGTTGGATAGATATATATATTATTAGTGTTGGAAAAGATGTGTTATTTATGTATAGATAAAATAAAATACCCACAAAATTGCCATTACACTTACCAAAATTCGTGAGTGCGGAAGCTTCGTAATAATTGGCTCCATGGCGAAGAGCGAAAGATCTTGCTTCAGATGATTGAACTTGACGTTCAGGTAAATCTGCTTTGTTTCCAACTACGAAAAGAAATGGACTCGATTGGCCTGCAGACCAGGAGAATACCTCTGTAAATGAAAGAAGATTTCATATTATTCGGATAAAGAAAAACAATCTATTAATTAGGGTATTTGTAAAAGTTTTCCAACATTTTTTTTATTCACTGTATAGGCAACTGAAGGCGCATTAATGTGTTGGGTGCGATTTAAGGGGCTTTCACTTTCTAACGTCTTCATAACGAAGAGTTTAAATTAACTTGGCCACACAATAAATAATGCGAAATTTTTTAATGAAAGTCTTGATAGAGGATAAGAATTTTTTAGAGAATACCTTACTATAAACTTAAAAATGCATATAAAGTCAAAAGAATTATTTTTTAGAACAATTTATAAAGTTTTGATCCAAAGTCTTGAAAATGTTATATTCCAAAATGGTTTTAACTTAGGGTTTAATTTGTTTTGGAAAAGGCTGTTGATGACTTGGAAATTCTATTGTATATAAAAATATGAAATGATTCAAATTTATATAAAACCTCTTTTCTATAGGCGGTGACAAAAATTTATTTAAAAAAAAAACTAATTAAATCCTAAACAGGTTTTAATTAACCTTTTATCCATGATTGAAGGTCATCAAATGTTTTTCGATCGGATAAATCAAAAACAAGAAGAGCTGCACTTGCATGACGATAAAACATAGGAACTATCGAATGAAATTTCTCTTGACCTGCAGTATCCCATACCTAAAAGAAAAAAAATATGTATTAGCCTAGTTTGCTCTCTATAGAAATGGAAATGGAATTTTTGTATCAATTTACATGCTTTTTATCATGTTTTAAATCAGTTTAACATTTAGACTATTGGGATATTTGTTATTTATTTATATATTTAATATTGAGTATTTATTTATTATGAGTACTTCCTCTTCTCTTTGGGGGTGTTTTTCATCAGCGGTTGCCCATTAACATAACTAAGGTAGTTTTTGATGCCATTGCTCAAAAAAACCAGACAAAAATTCGATGTTGGCTGTGTAGTCTACACACTCACTGGTCTTTTAGATAGATAGATAGATAGTTTTATTAGGCTCTGCAGTAATTATTTATTCGGCATCGAATTCATTTTGGCTGGAAGTTTATGTCCCAGATAAAGAAAGAGAGAAACAAATTATATACTTCTGTATAAATCTTTTTCTATTCTTTTAAAATAAAAGTGTCAATCATTCAACAAAGGTGTGTTTATTGTAGGCGAGGCCAAACGCCCCATGGCCTCTGGGAATTGAACCCAAGATCTCCGCCTTTCCGGGGCATAGGTCCATTGTACCAGACCACCGGACCTCAATCTTCACCAACAAGCTGAGCAATGGCATCAAACCGAAGTATATTGAATACTAATAACTTATTCAAATATATAGATCTCGAAAATTATTTGTCACTCATCAACATTTTATTAATTGAATTGTATTTGATAAGGATATTATCATTAATATCCTTATTAAAAATTGATTCGATTCATATTTTGAATGAATTTTTTTACACAAAATAGAACCGATAATAATAATAATAATCACTTGTTGAAAGAGTGGCAATTCAATACTATTTCTTGACAAATTTAAAGGTGGATTTTATTATGATGCTTAAATCGAAGCTATAGGAATTGTGTTTACAATTATTAATACAATATTTTAATAAGTTTTAATAAAGTAAATAAAAGCCACACCTGAATTTTGACAAGAGTCTCGCCGATTGAGATGTTTAATGAGAAAAATGCAACGCCGAGTGTTGAGCTCTGGTCATTTGGGAAAGCATGATTCACATATCGACACACGAGACACGTTTTGCCAACACCTAATGAATACAAAACAGAAACAAAATAGTCCCATTAATGACTAATTATTGAATATATTAGAATAATCCTTATTAGTAATACTTACTCATGACTTATAGGTTAAATTTTATTTCATATTATATTATATACCTCAATTGAATCCCCCTAATTTCTAATTTGTGGTTATTTAGAATCTCTCACTCACCTTTTTATTCAATCAAATTTTACATTGGATCAATTTTTAAAGAGAATCAAAGCATGATTTGTAGTTTTGACTTTCCCATCGGATGGATAGAATCGAGAGCTGGAAGGCGCGAACGGAATTAATTACTTAGAGCGAAGGATCTCCCTAGTGGGAATTTGGTGAACTAAAAAGTATTGTTGGGTTTGAATTAAAAAAATCAATGCCTACATTTTTTTTTTTTTTTTTTTAAGATATTAAATGAGATATTTTGAATTAAGTACCATCGTATTTAATATACAGAACTCTTGTTTCTACTCCTCAACAATGAATCTCTCTATCCAGTCATTTGTGTCAGAACACGTTTTAGTTACTCTTAAAAGTAGAACCTTTCATGTCAATAATACTGAGGTGGGTTCGCGTTTCCTTCCTTAGGAAGAGACATCTCAAATAGGGTTGGATAATTTTTTTTGAGGATTTGAACTCGAGTTATTTTTAACTCAGGATTATAAACATAACTGCTTTATCCCCTCGTCTAATTACGTCCTTAACAACGAATATTAATGAGTACAATATTTTATTAAAAATAAAGAAATAGATTTTTTTTTTAGTCTTTCAGCATCTTAGGCCAATTAGACTCTAACGATACAGATTATTTAGATACAATATATTAAGGGGTCCAGGCATAGGGCTATTTATTTATACCATTTGATATCCAAATGATTTAAATAAATTCATCGGACTGCCTGGAGAAATAGATTGTTATTATAAATTCTAGAATGTAGAATTATTATTATTAATAGCTCAATTCGATATAATCGTTTAATATAATTTATTGTTTGAATTTCCAACGAGGAGTTCCAGTTTATTTACCTTTAGTGTTATCGTTTAGGCAGAAACACACCTTAAACCCAACAGGCCACTAGCAGTATTTTTATTTAATTAAAAATTTAGCACGCCCTGGAAACGAATTGTGAACCTGTGCAAAACGCAGACACCCTGAACATTGCTCCATTTAAGACTTGGACTATATTTATTGAATATCATTATCTTAATAATAGAAAGTGATAAATACTATTTCATTCTAAAACCGGCATCTCCTATTTATAGTGTAAATTATTTATTAGAGTAATAATTACTTTTAGTTAGGAAGAGTTTGATAATCTGCCGAATCGATAAATGAAAGCTGAAAAAGTGAAAATTGATTACCATGACAGGAAAAGAATAAGTTGTTTAACATGCAATAAATGAACTCCATATCTAGGGTCAAACTGAAAAGAACTTATCATAATTAATTAAGTTATTTGCATGCTGAAGATTAGGCACAATTTTATTGGCCTATAGAACAAAACCTTTTTCCTGTTCAAAATTTATGAGAAAAATATGAGTATTAAGAATTTTTAATTTCATATGTCTGAACAATTCATCTGATATTCTAAATATTGATATTTTATAAAAATTTTTAACAAATAATTGTCATTCACGGATCGTTTGTATTTTGTCTTGATAAAAATAGCTAAGCTTATTCCTTGAAATCAGGGGGCGTATATAAGGGGGGGGGGCGAGGGGGCCCGGGCCCCCCCCGAAATTTCCCAAGCACATATACATATATAGGGATATACAGACAGCGCAACAAATTTTTCCGCAGGATGGAAAACTTTGGTTCAAAAAGGCAAAAGAAAAAAATGTTCCGCAAAAAATTTCGTGTGAAAAACAATTTAGTTTCTTAATAAAAAATTTCCGCAGAAAAATTTTTGAGTTCGGGCCCCCCCCGAAAAAAATTTCTATATACGCCCCTGCTTGAAATAACTATCAGAGAATTAATCTTAAATTATTTCTATTAATATTCATATACGTTCCAAGCTTATGATTGTGAATTCAGTTCAAATCCGCCTCCTAGCAAAAAATTATCCAACTTTATTTGAGATGCCTCCCATCCGTAAAAAGAATCGAGAACCCATCTCAGTATACTCCCATGAAAGTTGCTTCCGGCAGTAAGCTCACCAGTGTCATTGTTTGACACTATGATTGAAGAGAGAGATTTGTGAAATATATTTTTTAACAATAACAATTCTCTACTTTTTCTTTTTAACACTTGAGCTATTAGAATTCATTGAAATTAAATGGGAAGTTTCTAATTGAATAAATGATATAATGGGAGAGAGAAGGATAAAGAAACAAACGATAAAAATGCATTTTCAGATTGTACTTCAAGGATAACTTTTTTAGATAATTACCTAAGAATAAATTATAAGTATCTAGGGAAAAAAAATATTTTTTTAATTAAAGGTACTAAAAATAAAAAATTGCCCCTGAGAGAATCTGAAGTGTTCGTTAATATATCTAAATAGAGGAACTTATTAATTTAATAAACATGTTTGTTTTATAGGTGATAATTTAAAATTTTCTTTCCAAGTGTGGCTTTTTGCCAGATCACTTACTCAATTAGATAAATTTAAATCACTCGGCATTTCTTTGGTGTGTTGCGATATAAATGAATAGGAATCCAATATCTATGAAAGAAAGAGATTATTCAATTACTATTTTATATCAGACCTGATATACAATCATCATTAGGGCCCGGATTTCGCCCTTTGTTTTTAATATATGGCTTCAAATTTAGACCAATATGATTATATATACGTTTCATGAAATTCTGAATAAAATAAGAGGCATTTGTTAGTACCTATAATGCCTATTTTGGCCGATTTTGGGTTTTAGTGCCTATTTCAACTATAAATGCCTTTTTAGTGCCTATTTTAAGTTCGAATCGCAAATTTCAATTTTTAGCTATACTAGCCTAAATTTAAAATTTTTGAATTATCAGAAAATATTTCAGGGGGGGGGTAATTCCTCCGAGATTTGAAAAAATACTGTTTTCAAAAAAAAAATTTAAAATTTTAAAAATTAGTACTTAAAAATTTGATTTGTATTTATATTCTTGCAAACAAGTACAGAATCCAATTACCCAAATTAAGAAAAAATTGTGTGCTATGCGACCAGTCACACTAAATTACCAAAAATAAGACATCAATTTTTTAAATCTTTTTATATTATTTCTTAAATAATTCCTTTTAAGTGCCTATTTTTACAATAAATGCCTTTTTAAGTGCCTATTTTAATAATTTTTAGTGCTTAGTTGCCTGCCTATTTTAAAGATTTTCAGTGCCTACAAATCCGAGCCCTAATCATCATACAATATAAAGTGCTAGCCACTGACTTCGGTTTTATGTTCCTGTTTACCAATCTATCTCGCTGATTGGCCAGAGACAGAGGAAGTGAAGACACTGAGGGGAAATGCAAAATTTTCATACACTGAGCAAGAACAAATTTGATGCATTTGCTCACCGAAGGCAAGCTAGGGGGTCCAGGGGCGCAGGCGGGCTTCCCCACTTATTTTATATAAGCTAAAATATATAGGTCAAACCCTGTATATATTAGCGCTTTATGAGTTTAGAAAGTAAAAATTTATTAATTATAAATTAGTTAATTTTGATAACAAGGTTTTCATGTAAGATAAAACATTCAATAAAATGAGAAATGTGAAGAAAAATGAGGAAGTGGCGTGTTTTTTAGCCCTATATATAAATGGTGAGCATTCTTGTACTAGATCTAGAAATAATAAGGATTAAGATAAAATTTTACGGTGGCCTGATTTAAAATTTTTTACACCACCCCCTAATGTACAGTGAGGGGACAATATTAAGTCCCACCCATGCGTTCTCCACTTGTGATTATTTCATTGTTTTTTAAAAATGTTAGCAGAGATAGGAAGTTTGAGGCTTGTAATAAAATAAAACATGAAAATATATATATAAAGGAATAGATGATTTATTATTAACTGTGCATTTAGTTTTTAAATATAAAAAAATAGAGAGTTATGTTAGTAACGACAAAAAGGTAGGTAGTTAAGGTGGCTTCAATATCCACCGCGCCAATATTCAACACGCCGCCTCAAGCGAAAACTTCTTTCTTGAATAATCCTATTCTTGAAGTACACCACTCGTGCTTTTGTTTAGGTAAAGGCTTGGTTAAAATATCGGCTATCATTTCTTCAGTCTTCATATACTTGATGACTATTTCTTTCTTCTGTTCCATTTCCCTGATGAAATGATATCGTATGTCGATGTGCTTCGTCCTTTGATTAAAAATGGGACTCTTGACTAAACTCTTGGCACCTTGATTATCATTATAAATAGTCAAAGCTTCTTCTTGCTTAATCCCTAATTCTTCTAATAATCTTCTAAGGTAGACAGCTTCCTTAGTAGCTTCAGTTAAACTTAAGTATTCAGCTTCTGTGCTGGAGAGTGCTACTGTCTTCTGTTTCTTACTTTGCCAAGTTAGTGCTCCATTGCACATCATAAATGAAAAGCCGCTGTACGATCTTCTATCTTCGCCACAATTGCCCCAATCCGCGTCCGCATACGCCTTAAGTTGTTCACCAGATCGTTTGTATGTGAGCTTGAGGTCACTTGTTCCACGGAGATATCTCAAAATCCTCTTAGCAGCCTTCCAATGTTCTTCAGTATAATTAGAATTAAACTGACTAAGATAATTTACAGCATATGTTATATCAGGTCGAGTTCCAATCGCAAGATACATCACAGATCCTATTAGAGATCTAAAAGGAAAATTTTTCATTTCTTCATTTGAAGTTTCATTTTTCTTGATAAATTTTAAATTACGTTCCATTGGAGTCGACACTGGTTTACTATCATTCATTTTGAATCTTTCTAAAACTTCTTCTAAATATTTATTTTGAGACATTTCTAAAATTCCTTTTTCTTTATCATATTCAAATTTGATGCCGAGACAATAATGTAGGCGCCCCAAATCCTTCATTTTAAATTCTTTTGTTAAATCTTCTTTCAATTTTCTCATTTTTAGAGAATTATTCGAGGCGATAATTAAATCGTCTACATAAACAATTACAATAATCATGTCTCTTCCAGATTTAGATGTATATATACATGGATCAACTTTTGTAGGATTTAATCCTAAATTTCTTAATTTGTCGTGCAATCTTATATACCACTGACGACCGGCCTGTTTTAAGCCATAAAGTGATTTTTGTAATTTGCAAATTTCCTTTCCGGATTCTAAATCGTTCAACATCTTGATAGCTAAATTCTTTATCTCTCCATCTTCTGTTAAAATAATATCTTCTAGTATCTCTTCAAGATTATCCGGTTTTTGCATAAATATAGATTCTTCCAAATTTCCATTCAAGTAGGCTGTTTCCACATCCAGCTGGTGAATGTCCATTTTTTGTTCAAGTGCGACTGCCAATGCTGTTCGAATGGAGCTCAGGCGCGCCACAGGAGCATAAGTTTCGCTGTAATCAACTTCGGCCCGTTGATTAAAACCTTTGGCGACGAGACGAGCTTTCCGACGCTCCAAACTTCCATCTGCACAATATTTATTTGTAAGCACGAATCTTGATCCTATCACGTTTTGTTCGCTTGAACGTTCCACGAGTTTCCAGGTTCGATTCTTTAAAAGAGAGAATTTCTCTTTTCATCGCTTTATTCCAGTCTTCTCTATCGGGACTTGAAATGGCTTCAGAGAAGTTAATTTCGGTTGCATTCATGGCAGACTGAATTTCTGAATCATCTGTGTTATCACTTTCATCTTCTTTAATATTTGTTTCAGGAGAAAAATTGTTAATTTCATCT
This sequence comes from Euborellia annulipes, assembly GCA_023213315.1. NCBI lineage: Eukaryota > Metazoa > Arthropoda > Insecta > Dermaptera > Anisolabididae > Euborellia > Euborellia annulipes. Next base: position 16,137 of record JAKCPI010003904.1, on the reverse strand, counting down.
TCTTGAGTTGCAGTACTGGTTTGTGTTTGATATATTTTTCTTGGTCGACCCCTTTTTCCAGTTTTTAATAACTTAGGTCTTCCTAATCCACGAACTAGTTTCCTGTCCTCTTCATCTTCTTCCTCATCTTCTGAGTCATCATCTTGAGAATTTTCTTCTTCATCTTCAATTTCACTTGAAACAAGTTTTTTTCTTCTTTTTCTTGAAAATTCAATATAATCTTTATTTAATAATTCTAAATCTTCTTTAGTATATTCATTCCCATTTGAAGAATTTAATTTATTTAAAAATTTTAAATCTCTCGTTGAATAAAATTTCCTTTCATCAACGCTCCATACTTTATAAGCTTTAGATTGATCGGAATATCCAATAAAAATACATTTTTGAGATCGAGGTTGAAATTTTCCTCTTTGTGGTTTATTTAACATATACGCCCTTTCTCCAAATGTTCTGAAGTACGAAACATTAAGCTTCTTTTCCTTCCACAGTACATATGGTATTTTACCCTCCAATTCCCGCAGAGGGACACCGATTCCTTACATGACAGGCAGTTGAAATTGCTTCGGCCCAAAATGTAGGTGGAAGTCAGGATTCGATCAACATACATCTCGCCATGTCAAGTAGTGTGCGATTCATCCTCTCGGCGATCCCGTTCTGCTGAGGTGTATAAGGCACCGATAATCTTCTTTTAATTCCTGATCTGATAAGAAAATCATCAAATTTATTATTACAAAATTCCTTTCCATTGTCAGACTGTAGAAATTTAATTTTCATTCCCTTTTGATTTTCAACTTCATTTTTATATTCTTTAAAAAATTTTAGGGCTTCTTCCTTCGACTTTAAAAAGCGAACCTCACACCATCTTGTCGCATCATCGATAAATGTCATGAAATATTTAGAACCACCTAAGGATTGTGTTCCTAAATGGACCGCATAAATCAGTATGTATAATTTCTAGAGGAAGACTTTTATGATTTGACTGCTTAGAAATGGTGATTGTGACATTTTACCTTGAAGGCGGGTTTGGCACGTCGACATTTTTTCTTTAATATTGAATTTTACTCCAAAAATATCCTCTGAATTTGCTATTTTCTTGAGATCATTTTCATTTAAATGTCCATATCGCCGATGCCACATATTTAAATTTGAAGTTGAATTTTCTTCTGACAAAATATTTGAATTTTCACCTACTTCATCAATATAATACAATCCGTCGTTTCGATCAGCTGTTGCCTTCACTTTTCCTTTTTTATCCAAAATAAGAGCTCGATCCTTTTCAAAGTGAACGGAATATCCATTATCAGTAATTTTTGCTACTGATAGCAAATCGGTCCTTAGATCTGGAACATAAAGTGTGTTTTTAAGTTCACACTCACCTTCTTTTAATAAAATTTTAACGGATCCTTTAGCTTCAACATTAGTCGTCGAATTATTCGCTAAATTTAATGTCTTATTTGAACATTCTTGAAAGTGTGAAAATTTTTTATTGTTCTGGCACATATGAGCTGAACTGCCGCTATCGAGACACCATTTATTTGAAACAGGCTTCATATTTGTAGACATACATGTTGCCAGCCAGGAAGTGTCTTCTGCTTTTCCAGCCTTTTGTGGCTTTTTCATGCACTCTGATACCTTATGTCCGGGAATTTTACATCTACGGCACCTATATTTAAATTTTTCCTCTGTTTCTGAAACATTAAATTTTTCACGATCATTTTAGTTTTAGAAAAATTTTTATATTTTACCATTTCTTAGAATTAATGCATTTTTGATCCGATTCTCTCTTTTTTATCTTTCCTGGAATCGTATTCTTCAATGATTTTTATTTTTAGCGATTCTGGGGAAGGAAGATCATCCCGTGATTCAATTGCACATCGAAAGTTTTCATATTCTTCAGGTAAACTATAAAGTAATACATAATTGTAAGTAAATCTTCATTGATGTCGACCTCCATGTCGGAAAGCTTGTCGACACAATCAAAAAATCTTGATAAATGATCTCGAACATCCTCTTCGGATTTCATTTTTGTTAACATTAATCTTTTCAAAAGTGATGCCTTTCGGGCAGGGCCTTTAGATTGGTAAAATTTTATGCAATCTTTCCCATACTCCATTTGAAGTATCAATGCCTTTAATTTGTTTTAATTCTGAAGGATTAAATGGATAAAATAAGATCTGACCTTGCTTTTCTATCGAGGTTTCCCATTCCTTTATTGCTTCTGCTTTAGCAGTAATATCAGGTCTCTTTTTCGTGCCGTTGACATATTCCCAGGTATCATTTTTTATTAAAGGGCCTCAACTTGAAGACGCCATGTATCGTAGTTATCACGACCGAGTGGCTCGATTCGTATAGTGTTATTCATTTTTCCAAAATCTTCTGTCACTTGTTTCCGAATCAATTTATATAAAATTATCCTTCAATAAATAAATTTCTTCAATAATCACTGCACTGGGCCCATAACCATTGTTAGCAGAGATAGGAAGTTTGAGGCTTGTAATAAAATAAAACATGAAAATATATGTATAAAGGGATAGATGATTTATTATTAACTCAAGGTACTTCGAATAGACAAGGTAGTTCCATAGTCCCATTTCCGAAGTTTTTGGTGTACCCGATTCTGATTGGATGGCGGCTCCCTCCCACCACTCGCCCATAGAAAAGCAATGCGTTTATTTGTGTGCGATTCATTTCTTGGCATTTATTTAATTTACTTTGCATATATAGAGTTTTGCACCCTTATTTGTGTTATCGACTAATTATTTGAACAATATAACGATGAGATTTTAGCGCAATTACTATGTAATAAGAAGTAAAAAAAGGAAATAAGTAAGATGTGGCATAACCTCGAACTGTCATTTCATTCGTAAGTATTTTGACTTTGACTTTTTTTATTTAATTGGAGTTAATAGGCATTTATTAAATTAAACTTTTTATTAAATTAGGTCTCTTAAAAGGAAACAAACATAAGAAAATTAATTTTAAGTTGTAAAATGTCCGAAAAGTGGAATCTGACAAATCCCAATTCTCTACTAATACAATGCACAAGATATCTAAAGAAATTTTATCCAGGTATGTACAAAATAAAAATCTGATTAAAATAACAAACTAGGATATTTGATTTAATTTTTTATTCACATTACAGGTGCTGTATGAGGGAAAATATATAAATTGAAACCTTTTTGTCAGTGCCATAAATGAAGAATGAAAATTTAAAATTGCCAAAAATGATAATTAAATAACAAATTTATATGAATAAACTTAAGAATTATGAGTTTTTTTTTAATATTTTATATAAAGGTAATGTTTTAAAAGATCTCTGAACTAAAAGTAGAAATGTATTACAATGTAATTTTGTTTTGTGAATTATATTATAATCAATATAATATTACTTTAGGCCTAGTTAATTTGAAAACTATTGTTTATTTAATGAAGGGTTAAACCCAGAAACTTATGTTCTGCCTTTTAAAACATTGAGAAACCACATGCGGAATATTTTATTCATTTAAACAAAGAGACCGAAAAGGGGGTTTTCCGGAACTCGATCATAGACCCAAAGGTCAAAATAATATTTTTCTTTTTTCTGAACAAAGGGCAGTAAAGTTTCCCCTAATTAGATTGTAAAGAAGCCATCCTTTAAATAAGTTCTAAAATATTTGGAACTTTTACTTGTTCGTCTTTCTTGCTAGAAGAAACACATCTTAAGTTGCAGTAAATTGTATTTTATTACGGAGCATTATTAAATCCTGTTTTTTTTAAATCTTTTCTTAATAGCTTGCCTTCCTATTTTATATATTAATTAATTTAATATTATGTTATTTAATTAATAGCTAATAGCTAATTAAAACACCCCTCAATATATATTTATATGTTCCCTATTTTTCTATTTTTTTTTCATTATACCCTCTAATCTATCTAATCTATACCCTCTAACAATAGTTTTTATATAGTAATGTAATATCAATAAAAAACATTGTAATAACAATAAATATAATATAACAATATGTTGTTTACTTTATTATATTTATTTAAATTATAAAATTCTCTTTTTTTTTAACTAACTAACCTTCCTTTTCTAAACATATATATATATATATATATATATATATTTTTTTACGTTTTTAGAAGAAACTAAATAGAAAAAAAATATAATCCTTTGATTATTTAATTAAGAATCGAAAATTAATTAACTTATATTTTTCTCCCCTATTACTATTTTTTTTTTTAATAGCCTTATATAGATTAAAAGTTAAAATTAAAATAATTCTGATCGAGCGCTATTTTGTGTTTAAACGATTTTTTTTACATAAACCCCTGCATATTTATATATTTTATGCATTCATTTTATCTAATTTATCTTTAATTAACATCAAATAAGTGATATTTAAATGTAAATTGAAAAATATTTGATTTAATATGAAGAATTGTATATAGTTCCATTGGGCCGCAATAGCAAGGAGCCGCCAGGGGCTCAGAGCCGAAAACAAACGAATTCTCACGAACAGAATGGAACTACCTTGTCTATTCGAAGTACCTTGCTTTATAGTAAATTTGTTTTTGTTTTATACTATTTGAACATATTAAATTATTTTAATTTTCTTTAAAAAAATTTTTTTGCCCCCCCCCCTGATTCGTTCCGGCGCCCCTGGAGAAGACTGTGTGAATGTGTTTATGAGTGTGAATGTGAAAGAGAAAAAGTGTGAATGTTTTTTATTAAAAAAAAAAAAAAAAAAAAAAAAAAAAAAAAAAAACAGTGACCCCCCCCCCCCCAAAATGTAAGGCTAGGACCGCCCTTGACTACTACTCTGTAAAATCTTAATTTTAGTGTGTTTAGCCTATAATCGGATAGGCGCCCAATATCGGATGCCAAGGTTCTGACTCTCCTGTATGCTGCAACGAAGCGAAAAAGATAGTACGTAACTGGTTCCTCTAAACCAGTGGTTCCCAACCTGGGTCGATCGCCCCCAAGTGGGCGATTTGGTTTTTCATGGGGGCAATAAATATGTGGGGGGGGGGGAATTATTAGAGTTAAAATTTAAATAAAAGCATTTAAAAGAAAAAAGAAAAAACAAAAACAAAAATCAAAGAGACAAATATCCCATTTAGAAGATTACCAGGAGGATTGAAGAGGACAAAAAATTGTCATAAAAATGAAATATTCTGAATAATCCAATTCCAATCTGGAATCGAAAAGTCACTTTTGTTTCCATTAAATAAAAATTTACAGAAAAATGATCAATTTTTGAAATTTTCTAAAAATAAAATTATTATTACATTTTTAAAAGATTTGGGTAGAGATAAATAATATAAATCTTGCCTAACTACTCCTAGGGTCAGGAGTAGTTTTCAAAATAAATGTTTGCCATTAATTGTGGTTAATTTTAGTTAGTAATTATTAATACAATTTAACTAAAAGAAATTTCAACGTGTGTGAATGTGAGTGTGAGTGTGAATGAGAAAAAAGTGTGAATGTTAAAAAAAAAAAAAAATTATTATGTAATCTAATAACTCAATTTATGAAATCAAAATATTCAATAAATGTTTCTGCAGAGGGCGTTTACCACCCACACATGGTGGCGTAACGGCGGGGGGGGGGGGGGGGCGATCATGCTCCAGGCACCAAAACAAACAAGATTTTTCGAACAATTTCAATTTTTATAACAAATAGAGATGAGTAGAGATGGGATTTTTAATAAAGTAAAAAGTATTTAAATATACAATAGAAATGGACTAAAATAACAAGCAAATGGCTTCCAATTGATGTAGGTAGGCTAAATCATAATATAAAAATCTGGTGACATCTACAAAAAAATCTGGTGTGACTGGCGCACAGCTCTTACTCTTCGGTAAGAGAAAGTTGTGCAATAAACTATGGTTATTTTTCAAAATTTTAATCTCATATTTGGACATTTTATACACAATAGGGAATCCTAAATAAATACAAAATTTCATAAGAATTAAAAAAAAACTTGGTTTAAAAAGACTGATATGAATGTAAAGGAATGTCAGACGTAATTAAATGAAATAATATCAATATTGCATGATTGTAACAATGTAATTTGTATTAGTAATTTGTAAATTCTATGGATATACGTCTTTGTAAAAATAAATAATTCTGCTTAAGGTTCTGATGATGGCCGCCTTGGGGCCGAAACGGATAATAATGGCCATATCTATACCAGAAAATAAAAAAGGAATTTCCATTAAATATATTAACCTTGACCAAAAAAAAAAAACATTGTGTGGTTTTATGAAACCACGATGCAAGTGAAACTTTTTTCGGATCGTAGGCGTCGAGTGAAAGATAAGTTTTAGTGGAGGGGACGCCCCCTTAGCAGCGCCAATAGAACTTTCTGAGGACTGGAATATCATTTTTCAATTATTTAGATCATAGAGAAGCGTCATTTTAAATTTTATTAAAATCGAGTGAAAAAAAAACAATAATTTTAGGGGGGTAGGGGGTGTAGAGCGGAAATTATATAATAGTATAGATATAGATAATCAATTTTGATTTATATAGGCTTATTTTATTTATATTGTGATGAAATAAGTATAAATTCCGTAGCGTAGTAAAAAAAAAACCTGGTGTGAGTCGCCATGACGTCACAGCTAGTGACGTCATGGCTTGTAGCGTCATGGCTTTCTACGTCACTTGTAACGCGACATGCTGATTGAAGAACCAAAAAATTCGTAGCGATATAATAAAAGTTTCACTTTAAAAAAACAAGTCAAAACAGACTGATTATGAGTAGAAAAACATCGTTTTGAAAAAGAAATGAATTTTGAAACATTTTTTAAAATGTGTAAAAAGTTCCAAAAGGAAAATTTTGAATCGAAATTAACATGCAAATCTCCATATGGGGATTTAACATTGGCTCTATGGAAGGAAGAGCAGGAAAATGAATTTGAAAAATCTGAAATACATTAGTAAAGTGTACTTCAAACAATTTCCACGAAAGATTTTATTGATATATTTTTTAAAGAGCTTCTAAAAAAATAGTTGATTTAAACGAATTTTGAGAAAATCAAAAAAAAAAAAAATTCATTGTGTGGTTTTATGAAAGCACGATGCAAGTGAAACTTTTTTTTCGGTTCGTAGGCGTTTAACTGAAAATTTTCAGAAAATTATTCAATTAAGGGTATTAAAATTGCGTTTTTAATCTTAACTTAATAATTGGAAAATGGGAAATCAATAGACGCATGTTAAAAACTGAGAACAATATTTATTTAGTAATTGAAGATTTGAATCATTTTAAAAATTATATTTTATCAATTTAAAAATTGAATAATTAAATCTCACAATTATTTTTTTATAATTCGTCATATATATTGTTACGAGGCACAGTGCTGGTGACTATATCAATATGGCAACCTCGTTACCATGGAGTGCAAGCAAAAATGTATATGTTTTAGACATGGGTCGATACGCGATTTTGTTGGACCAGGTACTCGCTGTTACAGGTACTTGTTCATACCCGATATTTTTACCAGATATTTTTGTACCCGATACAGATTTCACTCAGCAACGCTAACTTCACATAAATACAAGTAACAGAATCGAGGTAGTAGTAATTTTCTTGGTCTCCAACCGTTGGTAATTTAGCCACAAATCTGATTTGATACTTCGATCATTGTGAAGCTATCAATAAGAACTTGCTTAACTTGAAAAAAGAATAAACATGAAACTATTAAAATATACTTTAGTAATATACAAGGTGTACTTTTATTTTAAAAATTGTATTTATAATTTAAAAAAATAATTTTTCAAAGTCAAATAAATAAAGAGTACCCCAAATGAAATGTCATTTTACTAGAGACTAAATTAACATTTTTCAAAGTTTTTTTCCCCTGTATTTATAAATATTCTTGACTTGAAAAATCAAAAACTCATAATTATTCATTACTAAAGAGTTTTCCAAACTGACTGAACTGACATTTTAATGTCTCTAAATTTAAAATGTCATGTTATATACTGCACTAGAAAAATAATTAACAAATTTCTTTACTAGCGAAAGAAATTTAATTTATTGAAGTTCATTATGTTTTTAAATTCACAGTTACTTGTATTTTTACTTTTTTAATTAACGTTTTTGAATAAAAAAATAGTTTCAAAGTAAATAAAAGATAACTTAGGCCTATTTATTAAAAAAAATATTTTTTTTTTTTCATTTCTCCTCTCTTTCTTAAATTAAAGAAAAGAGAAATAATATATTAGTAATAATCAGATTTGTATTTAATTATTATAGGGCCTAGTGAGAAAAGTAGAGTAAAAAATGTAAAAATGATTCGGAATGACGTTCGAAAAGCGCGCCAGAGCTAGCGAAATTGCCCTGTCATGGGAGAAGAGACGGGGCGGGGCGTCGCGAGTTGAGGGTCGCAAGAGAGAAGGAAGAGAGAACAGCCGAAACGAAAACTGTATCGGGTAAAGACGCTCTAAAGTGAAAAGAAAGTATTTGATCAATGCGCAAGCGCGAGAAACCCAGTACGAGTCTAGTGGAGTGTGCCTGAGTAGCTGTTACTCAAATACCTGATATTTTTTGCTCGCACCCATTATGACTATCTGTTACTTTTTTCATACCTGATACAAAATATCAGATTGATACAGTATCACCCATGTCTAATATGTTTGTAAATTGAGTTGTGTTTTGTTTTTTTGTGAATAAAGATCTTGTTCTTTCTGTTTTGTAATTTGCGAGGCCATATATGTAACATTTGTTGTCAGAAGTGCGGATGATTACGAGGAACATGTCAAAAATGGATGAGATATTTGAACTTTTGAGAGATATGAAAATGGGCCAAGATGAGATTTCTAACAGGCTGGATAGAAAGTTGGAAACAATTGGTAATAGATTCACGAGTATTGAGAAGGAATTGGAGGAATTGAATTCAGGAACCAGCAATTCTATTAAAGACTTGAAAGAGCAATTTTCGGCGCTAGAAGATAAGATGGAAGACTTGAACAGGACAAAGGTGGTAAACGGCCATAGGAATGCTTTGTCATTGAAAACTCCCATCTTCGATGGAAGCTCTGCATGGTCAACATATTTTAGGCAATTTGAATCCCTGGCTAAGAATAATTGTTGGACCGAGAATGAGAGAGTTACTGCTCTTGTTGTCTCATTGAGAGGACCTGCGCTCGAGCAGTTGCAGACCTTGCCTAAAGATAAGCAGGAAAGTTTCGACGCAATCGTCCGATCGTTGGAACTCCGCTTTGGGGATGAACATTTGAAACAGGTTTATCATCTGCAGTTGAAGTCGGGTCGCCAACGCCCTGACGAGACTCTGCAACAGCTGGAGGCCGATATTCAAAGGGATCCTGAGGTCCAGCAAACAGTTAGGATGGGAAGACACGAGTCGAGTAATAGTGCTCTAATTCATTCTTTAGAGTTTGAACTCGTAAAAAAACTTGTTGAAAGCCAGGAAATATAGGAAGTGGTGGTGGTTTCGTCTAATAGGACTGAAAAAGAGAATGAAGTAAGGTCTACTTGGGAGATTCGGTCTGCATGGGAAGACCCTTATCGAATTATGGAAAGGAACAATCTCTTGTATAGAATTCAGAAGAATCCGAAGGCTAAATTTAAGGTGTTCAACGTCATGTATTGGAATCAGAAGAAACCGAAGAGAGCGAAATTTAAACTAGTGCATTTGAGCCGTCTGGTGAAGCACTTTGGTAGAAAATTTAAAATGAAGCATTCGGACAGCCGGGAGGAGCATTCTGGGACAGTTCAGGTTGAACTGTCTTAAGAAGGGGGAAATGTTACGAGGCACAGTGCTGGTGACTATATCGATATGGCAACCTCGTTACCATGGAGTGCAAGCAAAAATGTATATGTTTGTAAATTGAGTTGTGTTTTGTTTTTTTGTGAATAAAGATCTTGTTCTTTCTTTTTTTTTTTTTTGGAATGGGTGCATAAGGTCCGAAGACCTATAATGACCAATAGTCACATGCAGCCAGGAAGAAAATAAAACAAAAGGAGAAGCATAAAGGGGAAACTCAACTGCGGGAACTGAGAAGATGCCTGTTGAGGTTAGACTTGAAAGTCTGAAGATTGTAGGTTTTGGGGAAGATAGACGCAGGGAGCTTGTTCCAATCACGGGAGGTCATGGGGACAAAGGAAGAATGAAATTGTTTTGTTCTGTTAGTCGTGATCTGAACAGCATAGGGATGCTGGGAAGATGCCTCTCTTGTGTTCCGTGAATATGTTGCATTGGGTGGGATAATTGATTTTAATTCGGCAGAGCATTGACCATGGTAATACCTGTAGAAGAGAGATAGTGCAGATACTCTTCTTCTATGATCTAGTGACTGTAAGGATGCAGTAAGGGTAGAATCACCTATCAGTCTAATTGCACGCCTCTGTATGGCTTCCAAGGAGGAGAGAGCGTCTTTCGACGCCCCTCGCCAAAGGTGGGAACAATATTCAAAACACGGCCGAATTTGGGCTTTATAGAGGATTAGGAGTTGTTGGGAGGAAAAGTTTTGTAATTTGCGAGGCCATATATGTAACAATATTATTTTGTCGTTACATCTTGTGACGTCATAGCTTGTAGCGTCACTGCTGATCGAAGAGTGAAAAAATTTGAGGCCATCAAATAAAATAAATTTCCACTTTAAAAACAAAATCTAATATGATTAACCCATGAGCCCCTCTTTTATTCAAAGTGAAATTAATAAAATGAAGAAGAAAAGGGATAGCGAATTATCTACCTGCTATATACGTAGTTGATCCTCGAGCAAAACAGTTGTGTCCCTCCGAGAGAGGGTGGGGAGGGAATTCATCTCACTCACTCTGCCCTTTCCTGAATACACAATGAATAGATTAGATCTCTCAGTAGAGAGAGTTGCTTCCCCTAAATTGCACATTCTCTCTCTTACGTGACAGTTTAATATCCTTTAATATTTCTCCCAATTTTTACTTTCTCTTACCTATGTATATATGTAATATATATATAGAGAGAAAGTATTGGTTTCATGTCAAAAATTCGATGTCGAGATTTTGATGGATCTTCACGTTTTGAGGTCCCCTGAATCCAAAAAAGTGGTTTTCGCGACATGGTCTGTCTGTGGGTGGGTGGGTGGGTGGGTGGGTGGGTGGGTGGGTGGGTGGGTGGGTGTGTGTTCAATTTTAAGGATGAAGGAATTGAGCTAGGAGGTTGAAATTTTATATTTAAGTTAAACACCCCCCGGGACCGGAAAAATAAGCTTTTAATCAAAATCGGCCAAAGATTACTAGTACTTTACTGATGCACTTTTTCAGTTTTTTTCGATTTTCTCAAAATTTGCTCCAACGATTTTTTTTTAAATTCAAAAATCAATTATTTTTCAGATGCTCTTTCAAATGTATATTCTCATTTTGCGATTGAAATCTTCTGAAGACCACTTTACTCTTGTATTTCATAGGGAAGATAGGAGAAATGGTTGCCATAGTAACAAAATATAAATATTTTTCCATACTTATAAATTTTACATCTGAATTCATATGTTCCGTACTGTCGGGAACTAAATATATGTAGACACAAAAAATCTGGTGTGACAAGCACAGTACACAACTTTCGATTACCGAAGGTAAGAGAAAGTTGTGTGCTGTGCGCCAGTCACACCAGATTTTATACTAAAAAACAAAAAAAAAAAAAAAATCTCTCTTCAATTAAATAACGACCAGATAAAACGAAACGACATTTTTAAAAGTACATAAATGGTGTGACTGATCGCACACAGCACATAACTTACTTAGATATGAAATTTCAACCTCTTAGCTCTTTGTATTCTTGAGATATTTTGTTCACAATTCAATTCAAGTCCGAAGTCAGCTAAAAGCGAATATCCCTGGACCCACCTGGTTCCAAGATAGTCAGCAATAAGAACATTCATTTGTCTTTATAACAGAGTGCGAATAAAGCATACCAGATGTCCATCCCACCTCTACCACTTTAATATGACCCCCTCACCACTCTGTGTCTGTTCAACAATAGCCTCTCCAGAATATCTCATCCTGCACTGCCCACTTTATAAACTTCCACGACTTCAATTTCTAAACAAAATACAACCTCTATTCCGAATTCCTCCAACAATTAATATGAAACCCGTCTGCGTACTCTTAAAACTTGTAGAAACTTACTGTACCACCACTAAAATAGTCATCTAACAGCGTAAACCTTTTTTGAGTAGATATATTTTAGTGAATTTTAATTCATAAGCTTACTAATGTATTTTTACTTTCTCATACCTCTATATATGTTAATATTTATATATAGAGAGAAAGTATTGGATTCATGTCAAAAATTCGATGTCGAGATTTTGATGGATATATGATGAGGTCCCCTGAATCCAAAAAAGTGGTTTTCGCGACATGGTCTGTCTGTGGGTGGGTGGGTGGGTGGGTGGGTGTGTGTGTGTGTTCAATTTTAAGCATGAAGGAATTGAGCTACGAGGTTGAAATTTTATATTTAAGTTAAACACCCCCCGGGACCGGAAAAATAAGCTTTTAATCAAAATCGGCCAAAGAGTACTAGTACTTTACTGATGTACTTTTTCAGTTTTTTTCGATTTTCTCAAAATTTGCTCCAACGATTTTTTTTAAAATTCAAAAATCAATTATTTTTTAGATGCTCTTTAAAATATATATTCTCATTTTGCAATTGAAATCTTCTGAAGACCACTTTACTCTTGTATTTCATAGGAAAGATAGTAGAAATGGTTGCTATGGTAACAAAAAATAAATTTTCCCACTTATAAATTTTACATCTGAATTCAAATGTTCCGTACTGTCGGGAACTAAATATATGTCGACACAAAAAATCTGATGTGACAAGCACAGAACACAACTTTCGATTACCGAAGGTAAGAGAAAGTTGTGTGCTGTGCGCCAGTCACACCAGATTTTTTACTTTCTCATACCTCTATATATGTTAATATTTATATATAGAGAGAGATAGTATTGGATTCTTGTCAAAACTTCGATGTCGAGATTTTGATGGATATACACGTTTTGAGGTCCCCTGAATCCAAAAAAGTGGTTTTCGCAACATGGTCTGTCTGTCTGTCTGGGTCGGGCCTTTGACCTCACGGCTTGTAACGCGACATGCTGATAGAAGAGCGAATAAATTTGAGAGGATCAAATAAAAGTTTCACTTTAAAAATTCTCATTAAAATTTCATGATCAAATAATAACACACAAAAAAAAAAAAAAAGAACTTTGAATAAATTTTTAGAGTAATCTGTTTTCTTTTTATTACATACCGTAAGGAAAGAGAAAAAGACAATTTATTAAAAAAAAAAAATAAAAAAACTTTCTTCTTTCCTTAATAAGATCCTTTTTTTCCTTCCTATTTAAAACATCAATCGGTGGAATGGATTCAAATTTTTTTTTTTTTTTTTCTTTTGTTTTACCAAAAAGTTGAAATCATTTTCATAAATAAAATTGAAGGGATTTTTTTTTTTTTAAAGTAAAATCAACAAAAACAATTTTTAATTGAATTTGAATGTCTAGGGAGAGAAGGAGGAAGAGGAAGAGGAAGAGGAGGTTCATTCGTTAAAAAGAAGAGATTGCTTGCCTGGCAATTTCGTTAATTTTCTTTTATAATCGAATTATTCTCTACTGTTTTGACATTATATTTGTATTTATAATACTAAAAGAGATTTTTAACTTTGTAATAATTAGTTTAAGAATAGATCAAAGCCCCTTTTTTAAGTCTTTTGGAATCTGAGATAATATAAACTTTAAACGATATATATATTGGAGTCAGTGCCGGATTACCCATTAGGCGGAGTAGGCGATCGCGTATGGGCCCCAAGCTTTTTAGGGGCACCGCAACATTACTCTTACCCTATATATGAAATATATAGAGAGAGTATTTGACCATGAAGGAAATGAGCTAGGAGGTTGAAATTTTATATTTAAGATAGGCACCTTCCGAACTCGTGTAAATAAGCTTTTAAATAAAATCGGCCAAAAAGTACTAGTACTTTACTAATGTACTTTTTCAGTTTTTTTCGTTTTTCTTAAAATTCGCTACAACGATTTTGTTTAAAATTCATAAATGAACTATTTTTTAGATGCTCTTTAAAAAGTATATCAGAGAAATTTTTCGTTGAAATCGTTTGAAGTACAATTTACTGATGTGGAAGCATTCGTAGCTCAGCGACATCAATGAATCCTCGCGTGGTCAAGTTTGGAACTAAAGTGCTAAGAGCAACTAAATATATCTTGACACAAAAAATCTGGTGTGTCACAGTGCACAACATTCATTTACCGAAGAGTAAGAGAAAGTTGTGCGCTGTGCACCAGTCACACCAGATTTTTTATTTTTCATTCAATTCCTTAATATCATGCATTTTTCATTTTAATAGAAAAAAAAATGCTCTGATATAAAAAACATAATTTTTAAGAAAATTTGTTTTATTTACCATTCTTCAAGCACCAACTTGAAGTGACCAATAATTAAACTACTTAGATGTTTTATTTTTTACTGGTCTACAATAAAAAAAAACTGTTTAATATTAAATTTTATTTAAATTACCAAAAAAAAGTAAAAATGGCAAGCATCGCAGGGGAGTATATATAATTATTTTTCAGGGGGGATCAGGGGGGAGGGTCCGAACTCATTTTTGAAGATTTCCCGAGTCGAAATCGAACGCCCGGTTTGAGTCTACAAAACCTCAGAATCTAATTGTTGTCTAAGTAGACTTAACAGAATCAAACTAGGATCTGAAAGCATTCCTGAGTCGAAATCGAACGCCTGGTTTGAACCTTTTAGTCCTGAATTCCCTTGTTATTTGATGGGATCCTGAGTCGAAATCGAACGCCCGGTTTGAACCTTTTAGTCCTGAATTCCCTTGTTATTTAATGGGATGTTATTTATTTACAATTTTGTGAAAGCCTACTGATTCTACCAGGAGAATTAGAAGATTCAAACCAGTACTTGAACGCCTGGTTTGAACCTTTGAGTCCTCAATTCCTTTGTTATTTGATAGGATTAAAATTTGGTTAAAGCCTACTAAACCTACCAGGAGAATTAGTAAAGGTTCAAACCAGTATTTGAGTCAGAGCCACTGTTAAACACTTTTCCTGCGGCAACTTTTCGAACTGAAAATTTTGAATTATGCTCTTACCCAGTTCAGGACATAAGGAGAATGATATTTTTCAACAGAAAATACAAAAAATGAAAAAAAGTGAAGTTAGACACTTTGCTACTGAGAGCGTCCATATACTATATATATATAGAGTAAGGTGGGGCAAAAGTCCGCAGTTTTTCTTTGGGAATTTTTTTGACCTTCCTATGAAAGATACAATAAAAATAGGAACATCCCCTGAAAGCCTGGTTAATTGGCTATCTTACATAATTTTTTTGGTTTCCAATTCGGTAGCATAAGAGTAGGAGAAGTATTTAAACAAAAAATTTTCATTTGCGGACTTTTGCCCCACCGAGGGGTAAAAGTCCGCACTAGCGGGGCAAAAGTCCTTAAGTGCAAACAATTGTCCCTGCAGCGAACAACCTCTCGAACCAGGGTATAAAAAGACTTAATAAGAAATACATTAGGTATAGGTATGTTTTATGTATTTATTTTATTTATTAGAAATACACAATAGGCCTTATAACAATTAGTCCCCAGTAAGATTGAAGTTCATAATCTGCATAAACATTTCGGGTCGTGGTCGTTTCCCTAGGCTCATTAATCCGATAAAATACTAGGTAGGGGTATTAGAACCCAGAAACTACTAGGTAGGGGTATTAGAAACTCGAATACCATTGGGTGACATTGGCTCCATTGGAGATCCATTGGGCCTTTTGCCCCGTCGAGGCCGCGGACTTTTGCCCCATTTAGCTATTTTCATCGAAGTGTTAGAAAAAATTTTTATTGTTAACTTTAGAGAAAAAAAAAGGTTTTAAAATATTTATTTAGGGTTATCAGCTTGCAATCAAAGACATTAGACAGTTAGAAAAGTGCATGCTGGTACATGTTGCAACCATGAGAATTTCCATAAATATTAGATGGAAGGTGACAAAAACATAAATTTGCTCATTGTTAACAATGTGCTTCAAACATGTTATTGAATTTCGAATCATCATCTGTTCTTGTTGTTAGCAACCTAACAAAGTTGTTTAGTACAACGCCAAGTCTACCGGGGATTTTAAAAT